>JBCEWB010472982.1:0-19550 GCA_039654565.1 Peronia peronii | reverse complement strand
CCCCAACAAAGATTGTATCAGGGCCAGCGCTGCCGACAATCGATCGCTAATCAAGCATCCTAGCAGAACCTATAGTACAGATATACGCGTAAATGTACTAGTACACGTGTTAGATCTACATGACTGTATTACCAAGTGTATAGGTTACGCTATAATAGAGCGCTGCGCTGGTGTTATGATGTTGGTTCTCTTACCGGGACGGGATAGGCCAGATTCTACATTGTGCTAGTTTTTTTTTTTTTTTTTTTCTTGCAGTTGACTCCCTTATATCCTCACTATGTAATGGCTTCCTTTATTGACTGTTTCAGAGATAAAACTATTTCAGGGGTAAAACTTACTCAGCTGCCCTTTTTAGGACTAAAGCATTAACAGTCCTTTTCAGGGATAAAACCTACTCATCAACATTTCTTTTCACAGCTCTAACTTTTCTTTCCATTATTTTTGCTTTAAATACAGCCCTTATTAGGGCTAGCAATCCAATTATACGAGAGGGCTTGAATTTAAGATAAACACAAAGTTCAGGAGCCATAGTGGGATTTCTTTATAAAGGGAAATAATCCTGGAATAAAATAAAATAGTGCCTCATTACACATTCAAGAATTGCCCCCCACCCCTGCCCCACCTCTCAACTCCTGTTAAAAACTGGAAGACGAACTCTCTTTAATCGAACCCATTTGATTGGTCCTGGCAAATTCGATTTATGCGGACTTGACTGTATTAGCTGCTGTAGAAAGGCAATAAAAGTTACGACCCAACGATACACGAAATGAATATAAAACATATTTTTTAATAATATAATATGAGGAAAATAAATAATGGTATGCTTAAAACTGGGCAGAGAGGATGTATATATGGACAGAAAATTTAGCAATGAGAGATAAATAAACAGATATCTATTACAAAATTTAACACCTTAAAAGCAATATGAAAGTCATGGAAACACATCTCTGAAACAAACTTGTCACCACAGATTTCTCATTTAGCTCCAACAATGAATTCAAGTCTACAAAAACTTACAGGTTTACATCTCTTTCACCTCCTTGCTTGAGTTATCTTAGTCAATGAAAACTGCTCTAAAATGTGTTGAGCACAAAGATACAATAAAAATGAGAATATCATTTCACACGAAAAAAATGTACAAATATCTTACTTCATCATCTCCATCCCCACCTTCCTCATCATCATCTCTTCCTTTCTTCTTGCGATCATTTGGGGGTGTCACAAAGTTCAACATCTCAATCACATCCTCAAGGTAATACTCTGTAACACATTGGAAATATAACAAATATAAGACTGAGTGATAATCTGTTATTAGAATAATAGAACACCAAGATTAAACCCAATGCAGAAGCATTCAGGCATTTTCCTATGCCATTAAATCATTAACACTGCTTACTACTATTATCATTTGGAGGGCACCTAGGTTCAATAGGCTATGAGTCTGTCACTCATAGTGAAGAATTTTAGACATAAATTTTCTACCCACAGTAACAGGGTCAAGTCAAGAAGTGAGGCAAACTTATGGCTGAGGCAAGGCTAAGGTCAAGGGTTGATGGAAATTTCTGAAATACTGGTGAACTCTATTCCATGGCATCCAATAAATCCAACATTAAATATCAGAGCTTCAAGGATAAACAATTTTAGCATTCCACATTTAAAATTTCAGAGTATTTTCTCTGAGCTAATAAATCCTTCCATCCATTTTCACCTTTGACTATAAAACAAACCACTACTATCGTTGAATCATTTCAACATCTATCATTCTGGGTAATCATTTCATTGTCTCAGCTTGATTTGGCTAAAATGTCACCCTTTCATTCCATGAGTGAGTCATTTTTTTTTAACCACCTAAAGTTCTTCTCTTAGCCAAGTACAGGAGGTATAATGCAAGCATGTAACGACGGGAAAAAAGAACATTTGTGACTCATCACTAAAACTTCCCCAGAATATTCTGTGTAGAATCTAATCAAAATCCCTCTCTTAGCTTGCCCTGTATAACTCCTACTACAGACATCCACCATTTGTATTTTCCTATAATATTCTGGGCAAAAGTTGTAGGGTAAAGTTCCTCTCACCTTGCACTGGAAAAGTTCTGCCGTAGACCTCCACTATTGAGACTTGCCCAAAATATTCTGTGAAAAGCGTTGTATCCACTGTGGCTGACATCAGAATGACTCGTAAATCTCTGTAGGTTTTCACCATGTCACGAAGAAGAACCAGGAGAAAGTCCGTCTGAATTCAGAATGAAAGGAATATATGACACTGACTGAATTCCATCAATTTATAACAAATAACAACAGAAACAAAAAAACATGCCAATGTTTCAGTGATACAATACAAATGTGTATAAAAATTTATTCCAGAAATTACCTTTCAGTCAATCTCTGAAAAGTTCATGCCAATGAAAGATCTCATACCTGTCATCTTAACAAAAATGAAATTAACTTTTAGAAGGGGAGAAAAAAGTTCTTGAAGAAAAGGACCTGAAGGACTTGCAAACCTTATGTCACTTACATTAATATCCCTCTCGTGAATCTCATCCACAATGACATGGGATATTCCCCTCAGGCCACCCTCCAGGCGTCTCAGTAAAGTACCTGTCAACATAATACATTACATTAGTCTTTTGACTACCAAGTTAGTATGAGTACAAAAGGTAGTCCTGGTTAACACAGGTGCTCGCTAATGTAATAACAAATCTCATTTAAGAAAATATGCTCCAAATTTCACTTTGATGATTGCATTTCATAAAACTTATAATTATACTGGACAGTTCTCTGAAAACTATGTGTATGCCAAAAAAAAGAAAACACGCAAATGATTCAGCAAACTGAAAAATATCCACAGATGAATAACGTATATAGCTCACCTACAGTACAGTATAGAATACTGCCATATGGTCGTGGCATGATCGACTCAAATCTGACACTGTAGCCCACAGATGTTCCCAGCATTTCTGACCTCTCATTTGCTACGCGCTCAGCGATAGAAACAGCACTGATACGTCGTGGCTGGCAGGGAAAGTAAAAGGTAAGCCGATGAACATGTCAAAAAAAAAGAGAAACACTTGAAAAGCCATAACACACAGTCCTTCTTGGAAAATAGATGAGATATACAAAATAAAATTGTCTTCTTTATGTCACATATAGATATAATAAAAATACATTACTTGATGTATGTAATAATATTTATAACTGGATGATAAAGTCAATAGTTTATAATGATAGAAAAGAACCACAACAGGAACATTAAAACGTCAACCCCACAACATGAATGAAAGAACAAATTTATCCCACTACTACCAGTTGATACACTAACAATTTTATTCCAGTTATAAAATGGGAAGTTTGAGATTTCTTCTCACAACCAGAAATGAAGACTTTAAAGCAAATCTGAGCAATAAAAATTTTCACAAGCAGAATTCAGACCAGGGCCAAACACAAACAGACTACTATCTCAGGCAGTTCTTCCATACCTGGGTGATGATGATCCCACACTGTGCTCCACAGCCTGCATTGATCATCTGATCCAGAATAAACTGCGGTACCTGCAAATGAGGATCACAGGAATGAGACTTGTATTACAAGCACTGAAAAAAATTAGCTGATATACATGGAAAGTGCTTGCAGTCAGGTGAAAAAAAAAAAAAAAAAATGAAATCATGGCAGCATTTTTACTGCAATAATATACAAGTAAATTGTCAAGATAAGTAACAGTAACAACGCAATTTCAAAGTAACATAATGTCTGCCTATATGTTCTGGTGTTTAGAGGCACAGGGTTAGAGCAGCATTTACTGCATTCTACTATACTGAAAATAACATGAAACAGGTGATTCAAGATGTCATGATTTTTACACTGTGCTATAGTTTCCTTTGGTAAACAATTGCAATGGTGAAACAAACAAAAGAAACACAGTAAATGGTAGAGGATATATTTATTTACATTTTGACAATTGTATGTGATTACCTGAGTGGTTTTACCACAGCCAGTCTCTCCTCTGATCAGTGTCACGGAGTTCTGGTTGATCTGCTGCAGGATGTACTCACATGAGTTATGCACAGGCAGAGCTGCTCGTTTTTCCAGCATCTGGAACCAACACAGACACTCAGATCAAACACTTTCTAAGATTATATTTATGTATTATGATATGTTGTTGTTGTTATTGACCCAGCTAGCGATCCATGGGCTCTCACCCTTCAATCTAATGCCAGGTTGTGGAAGGTGCAAGTATGCCTCAGTTGTTAATTTAATATGTTGTCTGTGGTGGGTCTCAAAGGTCACTTAGAGGTGCACAGTGGAAAATATGATGGTCCACAGTTTCATACAGATAGTCACAAAGAGGACACAATGGTGGGTGTTATGTGTTACAATATAAAAGATGAGTACATTTTTCAGAATGGACACAGTAAAATTTCACTCCAGCTGAGCAGTCCTAAGTAGGAGAATAGATAATCCAAATAATTCTAGTCTCATTACTATTCAACATACAGGGAAGGACGAGGGACGTTGATGGACAGGAACTGACATGACTGGTGAATCACAATGAGCAAATAATTGATTTCTCAATTTTGAATATATCCTCTGATCTAAGTTGGTGCTCTCTTCCTGAATTTGATTGTTTTTTTGTTGTTTTTTTTTAATATGACAACAGGAGGAGCACGATCCCTTTTTGCTATATCCTTCAAAATCCCACAAAATCTATCAGGAGAAAGTCTGACAGAGAGAAAAAATACACACACACACACACATACATGAAAGAAAGGGGGGTGAAGAACATGGATGCAAATGGCAATTCAAAGTCATGCCTAAAAAAAGAGGACAATATCAAAACTATGATAGCAAACACCATACAAAAGCAATGGCAACAATATATGCAACAATATGTCAATGTTAATACTGGTCAACAACTTTCTGTTGGATCCATACCTTCAGAGATCAGTTGCAAAAGACTTGTTGAGGAAGACAAGTCTATCTGCCTGTTATAAATCTCTGCTGTTCACTGATTTGTAAACATGATTTGGCATAATTGATATGTTTAACATCTTCTCAATAAATGAAACAAAAAAACAACAGTACATTTTTATGGCACAATTTCTCTCTTTTTTTTTTTGTTTCTGCTACAAAAATTCAACTTTCATTAACAAATCATCAGACTGCTATAAATCAAATCTTGAGATACTCACTGTAGTCAAGTTGGGATCTTCTTCATACTGTGCCTGCAAACTATGACGTAGATCAGTGCTGATCTGCTCCAGTGTGGTCTGCAGAAAAGACAACGTAATGAGTAAATTAAGGTGTTAATAAGGAATAAAAAAGTGGTGATGTTTATATTGAACATATATTTCCCATTTATTGACCATATTTAATCTCAACATTATTAAATCCATCAGATATGCCCAAGAAACCCATGGTTTGTACTCACTGACATTTAGGCTCAAAGATACTTTTAATGAAAAAAGAAACATGTCCAGAAATCTTAGTTTCTCATACTTGAAATACATGATATACAACATCTATCTATCTGTATATGGCTTTTACAACCACAAGTAGATCCCCTATTGTAAGAAAATTCATGATAAAAGTGATAGAGCTGGGTGACTCAGATTTGAAACAGTGATGTGTACTCTATTTAAGCACTTATATTGAAATAGTTCACCGCTAAAAGCAGCTGAAAGGAGTGAATTGTTAAAATGAATTTCTTTGTGTGCCTTCATTAAATATTTCTAGGCAATGAAAACAGTCTAGTTCTGAGGATAACTGTAACTGAGATGTGGCCCAGCTTACAGTAGCCAACGGTCCCTCGTCAATATTACAGTTGGTCCATGGATTCCAGTTTGGCAGGGGTGGGGCCCAGGACACAACTCCAGGGGTTCTCTTTGGTGGAGCCGGGTCAAATTCTTCCAGTGTTGGATGGTTGATCAGTGAGACAGATGGAGTGCCTGAATTGCTGTCATCTCCCTCTTCCTCCACCTTCGCAGGTTGGTCTGCATAGTTTACCTGGTATGGGTAAAATATATTTGGTGTCAGCAATAGGCTTTTTAATGCATTAATTTATATGAAGACAACCTTACAATCTGCCTCAATTCTACAACTGTGGGGATCTAAGAAGTGAGGCTACGGAAATCCAAATATATCCCTAGAATCTAAGTACTAAAAGCTAATAATTCTATGATCCAGTATGAAGTACTGATAGACTGTCACAGATTTTGAAAAAAAGCAGACCATGCGGTATCCATATCAGATAGTGTCAATGACAGATGTCTCCCTCTTCCTCCTCTTCAGCTGTTTGGTTGGCAAAGTCCACTTAATGTAATGAAAATACATCTCAATGCCAGCAAATTAGTATATTTGTACATAAATTTAGCTTGGGAATAGCTTTAAAACATATGTCTTACTCTGTCTCCCTCTTCTCTCATTGAAGCTGGCTAGTTGGCATAGTCCATCTCATTTGGGTAACATGTTGAACATGTGAGTGAAATAAGATCTGATGCCAAATTGTTCATTTATGAAGCAGCAAGTGTTAATGGAAAGGAAAATGAGTGTACTCTACGCTCCTAAAAAAAAAAATAATTTAGCTTTTGACTCTCCTGTACTGAGATACATATTCATGTCCAAAAATTAACTCCTACGAAAACAACAACAAGTGTGGTAAATTGACAGGATGATAAATGTCAGTAACATGGAAACAATAGCAACAATGTTTTAGATCTCCCCAAGCAAATATGATATCATTTGTCAAAAGATACCCAATTAGTCAATATCTTAAAGAATAATAAGATAAACAACAATCAAATGTATCAAATCAGGGATGAAGGCTGTCTCTCAGTCCATAAGTGTCAGATGGTGAAGATTCCTAAACTTTGTCAACATCAACCCACAATCAGCAAAAAGCTTAGTGACTACTCCTCACCTCAAAGTTAGTGATGGGCTCCACCTCCCACTGTCTGAGGCACTGGTCTATCTTTGCCTCTAGATCCTCACTGATGGCCACCTCATAGGAGGGTAACTGAAAGCACATAGCCAACAGCAGGGCTGGTCACTTCATAACTGTGAACTCCCGACGGCCAGCATTCTTTTGATTCAAATTCTAATAATAAATTGAACTACTTACATGCATTTTCTGCTCTATATGAAACACAAATTTTTGTTAAACCAGTATGAATATTTGGTGTTTTAAAGGATCACTAATGAAATCATAAAGAAAGCAACAGAATGGATTTCTGGGATTTCCAGCACTGGAGGAGTTAAATGCAGTACAAGATCGCAATAGACTGAAGTGATGTCGCATCAAAGCAAAGATGAATCACCATGGAACAAGAATAGATGATTTCTTAAAGATGTTGCTTCTCAGGACAGCAAAAGTTGGGTCTTGCAAAGACAATGACATATCCTGCAGACTTAAAAAAAAGTTTGAAAAAAAAACAAGAATCCACCCAAGACTGGCATGGAAGAGCTGTTATATGAATGAGGACAAACCCTCCTCACCACTTCTGATTTACAGACCCATAGCAGAAATTATACAAGAACAACATTACTACTGCAGGAAATGACCATCTTTCAAGATGTATGCAAAGAAAGAAACTTTTGAAGTTGTTGCTTACAAAAATCAGTAACTAAGCTGTACTTGGGATAATGATGCCATTTCCTAGTAGGGTTACTGGGTGGATACAAGAAACTATACTCACCCTGTCAGCAGCCTTCTTCTTTTTGAGTCCTGTATAAGCTTCAATAACTTTCATATGGTACAGCTGTCTCACCAAAGACAGAGCACATGATTTGGAGGCCACTTGTTTGTTGGACCCAGTCTCTCTGGCATGGACATCTGGGGATGAAGAGATTCAGAGGTGAATAGAATACATCTGAGTTAAGTGATAGCCATGCAATCACCGCCAAGCTTAGAATGGCTGAGCTTTTTTCAGTATGATGCCATCTGTAATCTGGCACAGTGATCAATCAGATGTCTAAAATGTGAATCAAGTTTTTTTTTTGACCAACACATATATCATCACAGACTGATACTCTGTTCTCTAGACAGACCCTAGCAATTTGTGTTCATTTAACAAAGACCAATATAATATAGAGTAACCTGTTATTGAATGCAATGGTATCTCATTGTACTTCAGATGTTGAAATATAATTATCATAAATTGTCCAGCATATCCCACAAAACTCCTTTTGGATATCTATTTCTGATTTCAGTACACTTACTGTGTCCAATCTGTTTGACATAGAAGCTCATTTCCGCAGCAAAACTCCTGATGGAACAGTTACAAAAAATGTAAGTCATCATTTGGCTCTGGCATAACTGTCAATGTTGATTGCAAATATGGCCTCTCTATACAATGTACATAGTCAACCATGAGACTTACACATTAAACTGCCAGGCACAAGTGGCTGACAACTAAACAATCTGACTAATTTGCCGTAAGGTGACCAAATAAATTAACAAAACTGCAAAATTAAATGTTCCTTTTGTTAGTCTCTCTCAATTTTAAAAAACAAAAAACATAAACTGAATAGACAATCAACAAGAGATGCCTTCTTACTGTGCAGAAATGCAGGAGAATGAATTTTACACATTCAGTAGAAATAATAACATTTCATAGCCATAGCAGAAGTAGTCCATTATAGCATCATAGGCCATAAAACTTCATATATACCAAAATAATGAAATGAGATATAACATTATAAAATTTAAGGGAGAAAAATTAATATGATTCAAAGATGACAATAAGGCTACACCATTCTTACCTTCCACATATTAAGAATGCTGATGCTGGTTTGTGTATTAACAACACAAGAGCAACAGCCAGTTAATTATCTAGGCTGGGAGACCATCCCAAGCATCCAGTCAAAATCTGATTCCAGCAGCTCCAATCAGACAGGAGCTAAGCCCTGAAGACTTGAGAGTGGAAACCAACAATAGGAAGACCAGACCTTGCTGCCATATGCAAAACGAAATAAGAAAGCTAAATAGAGGGTGGGCTTCCTCATCTACATGAAAGATTTGCCTTATACCCATTGCAAAATTATTCTCTACACTTTTCTGTCTCAAATACTCCTGAAATTATGCCAAGCCAGTTTCATGGATATTGTAATATGATTGGCACTTCTATGCTCTTGTTAGCATAATATAAACAAACAAGAACTTTCATCTGTAAAGATGAGCACAGTTTTTTATGTATTTGTGTCAAAGAAAGTATATATTTATTAACTTCAAAACTGGTCAATTCTCACTTCATTTTACCAAGTTATTTTCATGGACTAGAAGCCATACATATCAAGCCCTCTATGAAACAAAGAGCAAGTGATGGTGGTTACGCAAGAAGATCTGGTCCTTTCCACTCTCAATTACTCAGGGCTACAGCTCTGCATGGAATTTTTGTTTTTCATAATGATCTTTAACACACTGCACAATCCTCTTTGTTATATCACCGGTCAAGTCATATTGCGAACATAACATCAACTATTTCAAATTTCCTTTTCTTTTTTAACTATTGACTCTTTCAATTCCATTTGTCTTGTGCCCGGGGCAACTTTCGACTCATTTGCCCTGGGCGCAAGACAAATGAGTCGAAAGTCGCGCCGGGCATTCTTAAGCTACGGGCGTTTTTAACTATTTTCCAACTCAGATACCATTTTCATTGTTGTTGTTTTTTCTAGTAAAAAAGGTTAAATCTTTGCGAAAAAAAAAATTTGGTATATGGGTCAGAAATAGTTAAAAATGGGCATAGCTCAAGATCATCAGGCGTGACTTCCAACTCATTTGTCCTGAGTGCAACATATTAATCACTATGATATAACAAAATCTCTTTTGACAATAACTGTATTTATGAACCTTGAAATAGTTGTGACAAATATGTTCTTAAAACTCCTGAAAAAATAAAATTTAAAGCAATAACAGTAACATGCACAGCTTTGTATGTTCTGCACTGACAAGTCCATGGCAAGTATCCAAAATATCTCTCCTTGGTGAATTTCTGACACTTTTCCAATCGCACTGATGATCAGAAAGATGTCATGTAATGCTATTTTGGATGCACTGGGATGGTCTCTCACATATATAGGAACAAATCTGGATATACTCAGTGCACATGAAAACTAGAACTTCTCTTTTGCCTCCACATCAACATCACAAAACAATAAAATTCTCCGTATTATTTAAAATCAGACTCTTTTTCATTTTCTTTTGTTAAAGTCAGCAGAATTCTATTTTTCCTGAAAATTCATTGCTTTTGTTCTAGTACATGTCCTGAAGTGTCAAAGATGTGCTTAAAAAAACCCAAAGCAGAGGAAAATAATAATTCCTAATGCGTTCCCATGTCAAAATAACCAAAAATTGAGTATCTCCTAGGAAACAAAAACATTTTTTGAAAAAATTTAACTGCATTCAATTGTCTATGCACTTCTGAAACAATCAACCTATTATGGTCTGGTCCCATGACATGATATTTGTAATCAGTTTTGATCTTGTTCATCTGTAAGAACTGATGTAGTCGTGACTTGGCATTTTCCATTGTCCAGTTGCCATGGATTTCAGCATTGAAGTCACAGTCTTCTGACTGAAAGGGGAGGTAAAAACAAAATGGATATCATATCAGAAAAGCCCCAATATGCAGTGGAGCACTGATAAAAAAGTATACAGGACTCAGAAATTAAACTCTGCATCTACAGTAGTTCATATATACAGCCCCCACAAACTTTGATACTTTGCAGGCAAAAATGACCACATAATTTGTATGTCCATGCATTATGCATCTGCACATTGAAAAGAACCTTACTTCAAAAGTCACCCTGACACAGTTGAAATGCACAGAACTCATCAAAATAAGCTGTTGTGTCATTTGTGTTTTGATTGACGAGTTAAGCTAGAACAGGGAACCAGAATTCAGAATAGTAATAAAAAGAATTAAAAAGTTGGGGGTCAGAGATTTGTTCCGCTAATCTATTTAGAATAATTACATGTATAAATGAACATATTCTATGCAGTTTAATTTCCAATTTTGTAGGACAGAGTGAATTAACTTTTAATTAGTTGTTTGTCATTTTTTGCACTTTAAAATAGTCATAAAATGTGAGGAAATCTTAAAATAAAAATATTTTTGAATAAAGAATGACACAAATAATAAAAAAAAAACAAAAAACATAGGTAACATTTCAATTCAAGAACGTCCTATTCAGCAATTTGAACAAGATCATTGTTGCAATGGTAAACTGGCAGCAAGCCTCCCAATTAATCTTACAAACACAAACATAGCATGTTTAATCACACGGACTACCTCTTCCAATTTTCTTTTCTCAGCAATTCGATCCATGTACGCTTGAGGAGGACCTTTCTGATATGCTGGGAATTCTCTGGGCGGACCTCCACCTTCCCCACTACCTGGTAAATAGAAGATTCAATAATGAATATTACGACAGAATCTTAATGTAGGGAAAAAACGATATCCTAGAAAGTAATGGCTATTCTGCAACCTACTAAAAATCTACCACTCTCTACATAACCAATTTAGCTGTTATGACAAAGAGGGATGTGAAATTACATACACAGAAATGACCTGTCAGTTATTAATATCACAGACAATCCTCTTGTGCACGTCTCCATTATTTCTCTCATGTATGTTTCTTATGTGATCAACATTACAAATTACAGAGCTTCATGTCTAAAATGTAATATGTGATTTATCTATTTACATGATCTGGAAAGCCAGGACCAATGGACTGGCATCACACTAACTTTTAAGGGGAGGGGCGGGTCCTGAGAGTGACTTTCTAAAGTACTCAATTTGGCTTTTTTAAGATCATATTTAAATTCAGCATGCCCAAATTAGAGGAGGGAAAGTGTCAAAAAATAATTTGGATGGTTGGTTGCCATGGAAATGCCACCATATTGGATTTCTGGCCCCAAAAATTGCTATGTTGTTTCACCTCCCAGCCTTAGGTGGGGAGCCAGAGTTCCACCTGGAAGGACACCACTGTTGGATGGTTCACCGTCTGGATTGTCCATTATGTTCTGTTGCTGCTGCTCCGCTATACTGCTAGACAGCTGGAAAAGTAACAAATCATAGCATTTATAGCTCTTCTTATCTTAGCACCTCTTTCACTCTTCTCAAGTCATGACTCTTAGACATGCATACAAATGATCCATGATCCCCAATTATTGGACTTTTCTATGATAAACTTTTAGTTTACAAAAACATGGTGAGATGCTGCAACCTGCTGTGCTTCATTAGTACAGAAAAATATTGTGATTGTCCAGCTCTTCTTATCTTAGCATCTCTTTCACTCGTCTCAAGTCAAGACTCTTAGACATGCATACAAATGACCCATGATCTCCAATTACTGGACTTTTCTATGATATATTTTTAGTTTTCGAAAACATGGTGAGCTGCTGCAACCCGCTTTGTTTCATTAGTGTAGAAAAATATTGTGGTTGTCCATTCTGTTCTAATCATCAAAGAAGTAAACAGTGGCAAGTAAAGATTAAGCATGATGATGAACCACAGTTCAACTTGAGGTTGAGTCATTTTGAGTACCCAGAATAAAAGTTTGGTGAAGTAACTTCAATGATCCTCAAACATCTGGAAATCTTATTAATAAAGGTCACCAGACAGAGAGTAAACTGATCTCTCATTAAGACGTGCAAAACAGGAGGGAAAATTTTCTTTGCATTATCCATCAGATAAGTATGGAGATAGTAAAATACTGACAACTGCTCCACAAAAAATACAAATAAATATGCAGTCTTGATTCAGAGGTGCATTCAACTTCACAAGTTCCAGCTCAGTTTCACTATTCTTTCATATTTGCATGTAAATTTAAAACTTATAAAATTAATACTTCAAATTCTTTACAAGGAGAATATCAGAAATTTTCTAAAAATGAACAGAGATTGGAAAGCAAAGTGAACTGCAGTCCTTTTTACTATTATTAAATTTCAGTCTGTAATAAGTGATTATATAAATATCACATGATGAAAAACTTTCATACATGATTCGAGCTGCCATACCAAATTTGCTGGAACTTCATCTGCTCCAATGCGGCCTATTCTGACCAGATACTGAATGAAATCTCTGGCAGCATTAGCTTGAGCATCTTTCTTACTGGTTGAGTTTCCAACACCAACATAATCAAATGATTCCACTCGCACCTGCAAGAAAATAATCAAAAGGAAAAAAACATGAAAAGTTCATAATCCTATTTAATTTCATTACATTTTATTGCATGTGCTTCAATCTGAAACTGTCACCAATGATTCACCTGCATTACAATGACAAATATAGCCATGAACTCAGACAAACCATCAACTATACTGAAGCAGGTTCACATTTTCTCACCACCAATCTGTTTGTTCAACACATAAGGTCAGTCCAAAGCTTTGACCTGATACTCATAATTAATGTTATTCGACAGTAAATCTCCCTATAAGAAACTGAATATAGAATATCACAGCTGTTTGTTGCTCTACGATAACCCATGAGAGAAATCACAAGCACAATTTTAAATGACTATTCAAGTTACAATAATGCAGAAATTCATACTAATACTTATCAGATGGCTGCTTTTGCGTACATTTCACCAAACATTTGATGTGATAAAAAAAGATTTGCAGTGTATAAGAATATAAACAGCCATTATTACAAATGGATCTCTGAACATTGTGAAGGGTTCACATAAAAATAAAATCGTACCTCCTCCACCTGGATTAAACAACATTTTTTTCACAGAATCCAACGCTTAAAAAAAAGCAGAAACGTATTATAAATATATCATTATAAGACTATGAGCTAATACAAGAAGTATTTATTCTCATGCTACTTGATCTACAGCTTATGCGTCTTAAAAATAAGATCTTGCTATAAAATTACCTTTTTTTTTTTCCTACCACTGGTTTTCCATAATTATTGAAAATGCAGTTTGTGGATGTCCACTGACTCAGAATTTTCTGTGCAATTTCTACTAGCAGGACTAACCTCACACTTGAACCTTTGTCTGTGTTTTGGACCACCTGCTGAGAACTCATAGTCCGGAGTTCCTACTTTATTCTTCCCACACCAGCTGTAAAGAATCTGTTTCACATCCATGATGATGTGATGCTATTCTGACGTTGCTGTACCACTTTGCTAATGATGAATAAAATCGTTAAAATCAGACAATTTGCAGTAGCTGAAATAGTGATCTCTGGGACAAATGCAAGACAAAAGATTAATGACAAAACTTATCTTTCCCGGCTACATAGTTAGACAGACATTATATGTATGAACTTTCCAATTTAATTGAACAGATCATTAGGGAAAATGTAAGAACATGTTTTAATCAAAAGAACAACTTTTTGGTAAAAAGTTAAAAATCAAATTAAGTTGTCGAGTACTAAAACTACCAAGAACAAAAAAAGACAGAAATTTGTCAATATTCCACTGACATATAAACAAATCAAGAACCATTTACGTTTCTGGCTTGCGTGGAAAATCCAATTAGGACATTTAGGAGGCTCTCTCATGAATAGTCTTTGCATACAAATGCCTTACAATGTGATCAATTTTTAAAAGCAAATGTGTCTAATTATTTTCACTGTAAAAGTGTTAATGATATCTGCTTTGCAAGGGAAATCAGCAAAACAAGGTAGATGTAAATCTCTATTTCCACATTTGCAGTTCCCTCTCCTCTCCCACCCCAAGCCAGAAATAAGAAAATGAATGATGTGAGCCTCATTTGAATGAAAGATGTACATTCAAATGAGGCTCATGTCTTTCATTTTCTTATTTTCTCACTCCTTTTGCTGGCATTCAAATTTGAAATGATGTTTGCCTATTACTGGATGATCAATATAGATTTTGAATAACTAAAATTTCCTGATTCTTTCTTTGATGAAATCAGTCTTTTCTGTTGTTGTTATTGTTTTTATGCACTTATTATTTGTATTCATTCTGCAGAGATAAGTCGGACCATAGAGAATGAAATATGTGCCCCCACCACTATACATACAGTCGAGTCCACTCTGAAAAAACTAATTTCTGATACATCGAATAAAAACGAAACAATCGATTTTTTTCCCTTTTTGCATCTATTAAATGCCTCTCACATAAACCAAAGCCATCGCTGTTTTAAAGTTTCCTTTAAATCGAACTGGTCAGCACTGCCACAGAGGTAAAAATCGGCTTCTGTCCTCTACACGTGGTTTCCACCAACACGGATACCAGCGGTATGAAAACAAAGAAGACAGCCCCACGGATAGGGCTAGAGGGGTTAGACAATATATTATGCCCGCGCGCAGCGTAAGTAGGCCATGTGTTCTTGGGGGAAGGGGAGGGAGGATAAATAGAGCATACTAGGGCCAGCGCTGTCACTGAGCAATCGATCGATAAGCAAGCATCCTGGCAGGGCCTACAGTACAGGCATACACATAAATGTGCTAGATCTACAAGTTACATGTTTTACGATGCGTGTGGGTTATGCTACAATAGAGGGTTGCGCCTGTGTTATGATGTTGGTTCTCGTATCAGGATGGGACAGGCCAGATTCTACATCATGCTAGTTTTTTTTTTTTTTTTGTTTGCAGTTGACTCGCTTATATCCTCACATACAATGTGATGGCTTCCTTTAACTGTTTTCAGAGTTAAAATTTTATTAATAGCCCTTTTCTGGCGTAAAACTTATTCAACTGCCCTTTTTAGGACTAAAGCATTACCAGTCCATTTCAGGACTAAAACCTACTCATCAACAGTTCTTTCCAGGGCTAAAACTAACATAATTCTACCTCTACTTTTATTCACATTACTTTTGCTTTCAACGCAGCCCTTATTACAGAGGTAGGAATCCAATTATACAAGAGGGCTTGAATTTAAGATAAACACAAAAGTTCGGGAGCCATAGCACGATTTCTGTATAAAGGGAAATAAAACAGTGCCTCATTAGTCATTCAAGAATTGCCTCCCCCCTCCCTCCCCCCCACCGTCACCACGCTGTCAAAACTGGAAGACGAACTCTCTTTCATCGAACCCATTAGGTTTGTCCCAGCAAATCTGATTTAAGTGGACTCAGCTGTAGTTGCTAGGCTGCTTTGTCTTAGTCCCTTAACTCTGCAAATGGCGGGGGTACAAATTAAATATTTCCAAACCAATTTGTTTCAAAACCACGCCAACCTAGATCATTATTTATGTGATGCTTGTTGTGATTATGGGCATAAGACTGTGATAAGAGGAGAATCAAAGCAAGGATCTAGATCTAGATCTAGATCTATCCCAATCATGGGCAAAATGAAATTTCTGATCAATGTGAATTCGCTCTAAACAGATAAGCTGTACATCTGAATCATTTGGCTTTTAGTATTAGATCTAGATCTAGACCTGGACTAGATCAACTTGTCTTATTGCACTTATGTAGGCTCTTTCTTTGTTGATGACTTTTTTCGACAACATCAGGGCCACATGTCACATAGCAAATCCTGAGTCTAGTTTTGACAAGAATTAAGTTTCTTATCTTTCTTCAAATATACAAATATGTTCTATGCTTGCATAAACATCCTAAATTAAACAGTAAACATGATGCTCTTGGCGTGATTTACCAGTTCAAGTAGATATAGATCTAGATCTAGTATATCTAGATTACTTCATCCACCGCAGGCTAGCCTACACATTGCAGGTCGTCACCCGGAAGTTCGATGCCGACAGTGTCGTTTTTAAAAAATTGGAATGTGAAATACGAAATTGACCATCACAACCCAGTGGCAGCGTCCAAGTTTGTGATTATCGGATTTTGACATTAAAAGTAAAGTAAGTTTACTTTAGATCTAGACTAGATTCTATATATTCTTGGACGACGAACTGACATTTGACAGATAATCATTATGTTTTCTTGGCACTTAATTTTGACCGCATAGGATTCGGCCCAAAAGTTCACAGTCTGTTCTCACTGGACAGTGTCTAAATTTAGCGAATAGACCTCTAGATCTAGATTTAAACCTACTCATTCTTTCAAAAATCGGTGCCCCAAGCATGTCAGACCCAGTCTCATGTGTTATATAAATATCATCTGAATGGAGAAAGGCAAAATAAATAATAAATAGATCTAATAAAAATTTAGAAAATAAACTAATGAAAGTTCGATTTTTATCAATTGCAGTTCAATGGTAGTTCTGTCTCACATGGTCAAAAGAAAACAACAACAAAGAAAAAGTGCTAGCTACTTAAATGGTATACACATTGTAAATGTATTTCATCAAATGAAGCCGTTTGTTTAAAAAAAAAAAAAAAAAAAGGAGTGACATTGCTCATTTAGAGTACAAGTCTTTTATTTCAAACGGTTTTACATTTGGCATGGATCCAATCCACTGCATACGTGTTGATGTTAAACTTATTGCTTTTGGTCTCCAGTAGATCTAAAAGCCATGCAGTTTCAATATTTAAAATGTTTACATGTAAACAATGCCTTGAATATGAAAATTGATTGGCTATGTTAAAAGTAGATTGCTTGCTGAATATATTACAACTGCAATTGCTTTCTACATTACACAAATGCAGCCTGTTCTGGATCTATCTCCTTTCACAATATCGTTTCACAAATAAATGTACACTTGTGAAAGAAAATTATTTTAATTTTATAGCTATTTATGTATTTGTAAGTTATCTTTTATTTGTTTTGAACAAACATTGCACCAATTTACTCAAGATATGCTGAACATAACATTGATAATAAATACCTACAAAATGAATTACTTTTTCTGTCATAACACTAAGTAACAGTAGTTTATTCACAATCAGTTACACATCTTTGAACATCTGTAAAGAAAAGCACTAAAGTCTAATTACCGTATTGTGGAAAAATGATATTGTCAAGATAGTAATTTAGGGTCAGCTATAAATAGCTTGTTGATTGATATTATCCATATAATATACTGAATGCATATCTGTCTCACATTCTCTATTGAAGTCAAATGCAGGCTATCCTATCCATATTATTATCAAACATCAGTCAAATTTCCAATGTGGGTAAGCGTTTGACTTAGATCTCGAGTGTCAAAAGTTTGGTATGTTGTCATCAATAACAGAAGAAATGGAGACAGCAAAAATTAGCCGTTGTAACCATCACAGTTGGGCATTTTTCTGTCATTCAAATAGCCGAATACAGTACTGTTTATGATATTAGGAAATATTTGGGTATTTCTTTCCTTAAAGAAACAGTTGCATTACATCTACAAAGTTACGTTGATTTCTCAATATGTAATACTTCAGGTGGAGATTTTAAAGTGAGAAATCTTTGCTGTTTCCAGGCACATTATTTTGGTTGTATGTCATCAACAATTACATCAATCAGTTTTCCGCAAAAGGCACAACCTAGCGCAAATGCTGTTTTTGGATCATTGTATTGTGATTGAAGGACATGGACTTTCACTCTGTCTCATATGCTTTAGCTCTCATCTTACAGACAGTTATACGCACGCGCACAATAAATCAAATGCTTTATCTTGCATTGTTATGTAGTACATGCGTAGATCGTGTATAACATAGTTTTATTTCCGACTTCTCCGCCACCCGCTTTTTCGCGTTCTCTAATAGGCTGATTGCATGATACATGATACATATATGTACATGTTTTATATCTACTTGTATTTTTAATTCATTAAAAGGTTGGGAAAGAAAAGTTACCTCTTGGTACATAATATACTTCACTGCAAAAGTGTAACGTCTCAGCGGTAGGAAAGGAGGGAGGGAGAGGGTGGGTATAAAAATAAATATAATAATGTAAACTTGTTTGTCATTTATTAAAAAAAAAAAGGTAATGTTAAATATGTTCTACACCGTAAACACCATGTTGGAATTACTATCTTCAATAACGCCCCAGATTTTAGTCACGTTCCTAGATCTACGAGTATCAGTCCATATTATCATCTATTTCTGCCGCTGTGTGGTGATTCATTCATCGATAGTTCATCCCATTGAAACCACCGGGTTATCGTGAAGTAGGCTATCGTAGTAGGCCGAGGGAAAACAGTTCGGTCTCGAACCTGCCATTGGTCTAGAAGATAACGGTGTCGGCCAATCCGCTTTCATGGCCTTTCTTTTCTTTTTAAATTCCACTGCAGAGTCCGCGAAATGCGCTGACTATCTAAACAACGAACATGTAATACAGCTCCATGAACTATCATGAATAAATATGGTCAGCCTCTTGATATTGCGATAGCTGTTTACCCTTATCCGATGTTTTCAGGAAATGATGCGGATCTAAAATGAAGCGATGATTACTTTAGATCGAATAAGCCCCGCCCTCGAATGTTTCTTCCCAAAAGAGTTCGTAACCCACGAGCTCAGACGCAATAGGCTATCTCTTCCAAGTAATTTTGAGAAAAATATCTCTTAATAACAGGATCTTAACCATAGATTTTCTTCGCAGTCGTACGCGTCTCTAGTACATGCATAATGTAGATCTACATATTAATGTTTAATGCTGGAGACATTTATTTGTACGTGATGAAAAATGTGTTGTTGTTTTTTTTTTCGTGTTGTGGGGGGGGGGGGGGGGGGGGAGGGGGGGGGGGGGGGTGGGGGGGGG
>JBCEWB010472872.1:992-14850 GCA_039654565.1 Peronia peronii | reverse complement strand
GCATTGGGGGCGAGTCTAGTGCCAGATCGTCTCTGGCATTCCTTATGGTCGGGCGTCTAGACACGGTAACAGGTAACAGGTAAAATGTTGCTCTGTCGCTGACCTTAAGGATTGACCCGAACTGATAACGCGTAAAGGGTCAAAAGTTTTTAATATGTACCTGGTACCTAGTCGAGATCTTATCTTCCTATACTAACAGCAACGACTACTTAAGAAGGGCTCTGTGTTGTACTCTATTTAGAAAAAAATTGAAAGATGGGTTCGAATTGTACGGTGCAATCCTAGCGATGGTAGGAAAACACACACACACACACACACACACACACACACACACACACACACACACACACACACACACACACACACACACATACACACACACACACACACACACACACACAAAACAAGCACAATAAATCAATGAGATAAGGCAGCCTGGCATCCCGATATAGTAAGCCACTCGAGGCTGCTGAAAGGAACAGAACGCTAGAAACCCATGGCTCACCGGCAGTAGTAGGCCCCTATTGTTTCAAAGCTCGCATCAGCGACAGTCAAATATTCATGCATATATTATTATCATCAGCCATAGTGTTTAGTTTAGAGACAGACAAGTAATTCAAAGTGGATTTTTGGCGCTTCTTGTAATGTAATAGATCTATGTCTCTATAAAGGACAAAGAAGTTCACAATACCATTGGCTATAACACCGGGTCAGATCATTGTCTCAAATTCAACTCTTGAAGCGGTCAGCTTCACATCTTGCACAAATTGTCTATCTCAGTTATTCATATGGTCCATTGGAAACAAATTTCATTCTGCAGTGCAGAACATGCTGAAATCAGATAAGCAATGTGCCGATGACCATATGTTTGTACGAGTAATTACTAGTGGATACATAGAAACAGCAGGAGTACTCGGAAAGTTGTGGATAACGAAATTAGGATGGTCTTTCGAGATCTAAAATATCCACAGTAACAAGGATTGCGTTTTAAGGGAGACATAAATCATTTTTTATTGCGACCGTGTAGCCACAATATATCAAAAGTCTATTGAGTCCATAAAATGGCCTCATAATTGGATTAAAACACAGACATGTAACTCTGTTGACTTCTGAACAGTGTTCACCACAGAAACACCTTTTTTAATAATTAGATGAATCTGGCTGAAAATGCTCACTTGGCCCAAACCCAAATAAACTTTCCACATGGCCGCAATTGTTACTCCGTTTATTTCATACATCATTTTATTTACAGTTCTATAACTCTATAATTATTTATATCTATCATACTTTACAAGTAAATATAAACACACACATACAGCACACACACACACACACATACACACAAACACACATGGAGAAAAGAAAATGCCAACTATTTGCTCATAATACTCATTCATTTGAATTTCTTTTAAAAGTCTACCTTAAAGTTAGACATAAGATAGTCTTTTCGTTCAAGTAAACATTTCGAGCAGTCTTTATTCTATGTTGGTGCTGTGGTGATATGTACATAGGCTGGCTGGTACGTGGCTTCATCCTACAATACTAGTCATTTCTGGCTTTAAATATGTTTGATAATTTTAGCGTACTGTAGAAATTACAAGGGCAGTGTAGCAGCTGTGTGGAGCTGTTTTTTCTCGCTTTGTTTTCTGAGTTGTCTCCCTTGAACTGCAGGTTCATTTCATCTCTCTCTCTCTCTCTCTCTCTCTCTCTCTCTCTCTCTCTCTCTCTCTCTCTCTCTCATTTGCTCAGATAAACGGAGACAGAGAGCTGCGCCAGACTGATCTACTTTCAGCTCGTTATCTAGAATGAAGTATGCTATCTAGAATGCGGTATTATTATTATTATTATCTGGAATGTACACCCTATCTAGAACTAGAATGATGTAGGATGTAATAAAAATATTCTCTAGATGTTGTCAGAAGGCTGTATGCTATGTAGAATGTAGTCTGTTACCTAGATTTGTCTAGATTGTAGTATGTTATTTAGCTATTACTTAAAATGCAGTATGTTATCAGATGTGATCTAGAAATGTAAGATGCCATCAAGAATGCTGAAAGTTATCTACACATGTAGTATATTATCTAGATGTCTAGAAAGCAGTATGTTACCTAGAATGTAGATCTGGTAGATTATCTGAAATGCAGTATTCTGCTGTCTTTAAAGATTGTGAACCAACAGTGTGGCCCTTATAGGAAGGCCACGTTATTGATTTCATAAGTCAAACTTCCAAACAACTCACATTCTCTTTCCTTCTTTCTTTCTTTCTTTCTTTCTTTCTTTCTCTCTTTCTTTCCTTTTAAAATTTTCATTAGTTTTGATTCTTCCTCCCTTTCTCCTCTATCATTTTCTACCGCAGTCCTCCCCTAGTTGTTCCAGGACAAACTTAGAATAGCTCACTTTGGGAAATCATCTGAATAACATATATACAAGTATTAAATGTGACTGTCAGTTGTAAAGGTTTTTCCCATCAACGTGGCAAAGTAAATGTGAGGCTGTCAGATATCAACAAAGATGATTTATTTCACAAAGAATAGATAACAATGTCCATAGTTCACACCATAGAAGAAGTAAACACACTCCTTAACTTTGTTAAATATCATCGATATGAAACTAAACATTAAAGAAAGACTTGTATAAAACGAAATTTGCGATGTTCTCTTGGATAAAGCATATTTCTAAAAACAGTATCCATGTGTAGTTGTAAAAAGTCACGAAAGTAAGGAACGCGATGCGTAAAGGGTCTGTAGAAGCTTAATTCTATCTATGAACGCTCATTCTGCAATCTTACAAACTGCCTCTGGAGTCTTTGACAAGCGAGAGCTTTAAATCTTATCGGTAAAAAACTGTGGATTCAAAAGGACTTGTTTGTTGTGGCATTTGCAATTATTTATATTTAAATTGCAGCATGGGTGAGCAGCTGTCAAAAGTTAATGAGCAAAAATAGTTTGCTTCATACAGAACATATCATAAGAGATTAAACGTCTATGTGAATCATTTAAAAAGTTAACACACCTCGTTAACCTGTATCACAATCTTCCGTAGAGTAAATGCTAAAAGAGGATCTTATTTTACGTGACAATTGCAAAGTTTTCCAACGCAAAACACATTTTAATTGCATTTATATTATGCATAATCTGTGAAGAAAATCAACGGACACAGTTCATATCAATCCCCCAACTCTTAAATATTATGCATGCTCGTAACTCATGACCATATATACTGGTGTACTTTGATAAATACACTTCCAGTTTCTATGGTCAACTGCTGCGTCCCGCTGTGCTCCAGCCAGACTGAGCAATGCCGTAGTTTGTCCTAGAACTCTTTTAAAGCAATAATAAAGTCAAGACAAAAAGACTGGTTAAGGTATCATGACAGACTAGACGCTAGGTAAGTTGTAGCTAAAAATTTGAGAAACCGGAAGTAAAGATTGGTGTAGTAACGTTATTAATCTTCTGGCACTAAAGAGCGTTCCAGTGCTTTGAGAAAGGTCCTTGATGAAGTTAACACGCCTCCTTAATCTGTTTCAAACCCATCCGTAGAAAACTAAATATCAAAGGAAGATCTAGAAGAACAATGTAAGCTACACTGCACACCAGAAATATGCACGCTACCACTCCGGAAACCGTGGCCGACGCACGATGATCTGGCGTGCTCTCTTTCTTCCTCCGCGTACTGGACAGTTGTGAAGATGGCACAGTTAGTTCCTGAACTATAGAAGATGTGATTTCATCCAATTCCTGAGGAGTGATCGTAAGGTTTGACGAGGTTGCATGTTTGCAGGACTCCGCGATCTGGATTTTAAAAAAAATTAGTAGATAAATAAATAGATAATAAATAAATCTATATTATAAAATTGCAAGAAAACACACAATAGGCTTATGGGCTCGAAAAGCGCTGAATGGATCCATCTGAAACTTGGCACGCAACATCGTTGCATATGGATCTGTGTTTCTATGTACATAAACCCGAAAAAAGCTTATTGTCTTTGACGATATTCTGAAAATGCGATAACTATTGAATAATAAACTAGCGAGGGTGCTTGATCCGAATTGTGCACTCTTTAGTATGACGCCTTCAAAACACGTTTTCTTTGAATAACATTCAATTTAATCAACCAAAATACCAACATCGAGGTGTGCACGCTTTGCCATACACTTTCAGTCGCAGGACAGAATCGGTTTGACCTGTATTTAAAAAAAATTCCCACGGAGGCCGTAGGTTCTCTTCTTGTAAATAAATAAATAAATAAGTAAAACATAAATATATAAATAAATACATAAGTAAACAAAATGACATACACTTATACACATACACATACATACATACATACATACATACATACATACATACATACATACATACGTACATACATATATTTACATACATACATACATACATACATACATACATACATACATACATACATACATACATACAGAAGACAGACAGACAGACAGAAATACAGAAATACATATACACAGAAATACAGAAATACATACATTCAGCGCACTGAATGAATTAATGAGTAATTGAGCAAGAGCATGAGTGAAAGAATATTTGAATGAATGAGTGAGTGAGGGAATGAGTATGTGAGTGAGTGAGTGAGTGAGTGAGTGAGTGAGTGAGTGAATGAGTGTGTGAGTGAGTCAGTCAGTGAGTGAGTGTGTGAGTGAGTGAGTGAGTGAATGAGTGAGTGAGTGAGTGAGTGAGTGAGTGAGTCAATGCTTTGGTGTGTGAGAAAATTGCTGCATGGATGATAGAGTGAGTCTGTAAATGAGTGAGTAAATAAATGAAAAATTATTTTTAAAAACACCCACCATGTTAGACGAATCAATATCATTGTTTGAAGTCGTCACCGTCTCTGTAACGTAAACTATTGAGGTCACAACAGATGCAATGACCTCTGTAGGGGTCACTAAAACATTGTGTTCACACGATGGCGTAGATGTGGCTGGGGTTGATGTCGCAGCAGTAGCAACGGTAGTGATAGGACCCTGTCTGAGCAGAGTTGTGGTTGTCGTACACTCTGTGATAGTCACCGCCTCAGCAGTACTTGTGTAGAACACAACGATTCGATCTGAATCAGTTGCAGATGTTGACAACGATGGATTAAGCGTTGCAGGTGCACCAAGATGGATTGCCAAGTTAGAAGCTGAAGAAATACAGTTCGACACAGTCACCGTTTCAGTGCTAGTTGTAACATCGTTACTATTGGGTTTAATATTGTTATAATCACTACATGATGAAGTAGCGTCTACAGTAGAATATACGGTAGTTGTCGGACACAGAAATGACGAACACTCCCTGGAAGCGGAAGTGACGTGAGCGGTAGTTACTGTGGTAACCGTCTCGACATTCGGACAGCTAAGGGTTCTGGCTGGTGAAGATGATGATATTGACGATGACAAAACTGAAGATGACGATGATTGTTGCAGGCAGTCAGTGTGGGTGTACGAGATGACAGTGGTAGGTTGTATACTTACGGAAGTTTCTGTCACCGTGCTTGGCTGAATACTGCGGAGGACGATAGAACAAGGTTATCATTATGAGAAAGCTCTTTGAAATAATGCAAAACCCGAAACAGAAGCCGGCAACGCAAGTATATGTTTGCATGTACATGTTAATTATCTGTGAACACATTAGCTTTGATAATCAATTGTGTTTTTACGATATCTGTAGTGACTACATGATGAAGTTAAGAATCTATCACTTAACCTGAGACAGAGACAGATATATTGACGCAAATAAAACTAAACCTATATCTGCTGAAATTAAGCATCGCGACAGACATATCATTATTACAATGTGTCTAATCACAGATCTGGGAACACCGTGTTCATTCAAAAGTTCAGGAACACTTATGTCAGATTAAAGATCTGGAAGACAGGAATACTTACTTCCTACGATTAATGAAGGAAAAAGAACAACAGAGTATGCCTTACAAAGATTGCTAAAAATTATTTTCAGGTGAAATATGACTTCAATAAAAGAAAAAGACGTGTTGACTAAGTTAGTAAATTGGTTGAAGAATTCATCACTATGCCATTGCCATATTCTAGAAACCTTGAAAATCAAGTTAAATATGATGGAAAATGCCTCACGTTTCAATGAAGTTCAATTTAAGGAAGAGGTCGACTAGGAAGTGGAGGAAAAGCAGAAGATGTAAAAAGAAGAGGGAAAAGTGGAATAGAATGAGGAAGAGAAGCAGGAAGGTGAAAAAGAGGAAGAATGAAAAAAGCAAAAAGAGGTAGAAAAAGAATAGGGGGATGAAAAGAAAGAAAATGGAGGGAGAAGAAGAATAAGGAGAAGAAGAAAAAAAATAATAATAATGATACAACTACAATAACTACAACAACAATAACAACAACAAAAGGAACACAAGCATTGATAAAAAAAAAAACAAAAAAAACACATAAATAAAGTAAACCAACAAACAGTGGCATTAACAGGAACAGAAACAATGACCATAAAGTAGAAGATGAATATACATACGCAAAATAAGCATGGACATAAACAGGAGAAGAAAGTTTATAAGCACAGGAAAAGAAATAAATCAGCTCAAGGGGGGCTTTTCCCTACCTAACCGTAGTCAGCACATTGGTGCAGTCTCGCTCCCACAAGGTGGTTGTCTCTTGGGGCAATGCGGTGGTGCTATAGATGGTGCTGACACTCACTGAGGTGCTGGTGGTGGTGATCATCTCTGTGGATGTGACCGTGGTGGTCAGTACCTGGCCGGGCATGCTATTGACCCGATAGGCAGTGCTGATGTCTGGGAGAGGACAGGAGGAACCGATAGGTGGGTTTCCGCCTACTGGGCTAGCATTTGGAACTGTGAGAGAAGACAAATGAGTAAGCAACAGCAAGACATTTGGATTATGTACCCATCATCTGTCTCTTCATTGTCAATGTCATCGGTCATCATAACCATCATCATTGTAGGCTATTGAAATGTTTTAAAATTTAAGACAGGGGGTGTCAACTGATAACTTACTTATTACATTAAAAGAAACAAACATCAATCCATAAAACTTGATATGTTAAACAATTTAATAAAGTGATGGTACTGGCCAAAGTTTGGAACCCTTTTGGTTCTTCATGATGGTGATGACCACTCCTCTTGCCTCGAAAATTGGAATCTAGACTGTTAACCGGGAGCTAAATACATATAAACATTAAAAGAAAAAATTAACGATCTAGAGATTTAAAAAGGCTGAAAATTATATGAATTGAAGGAATTTGTCAAATTTTCGAGCCAACTCAGCTTTTCGTCAGGACAAAAACAAACCAAGAAAATCATGATGAGTATCATCAAAATCGTCATCATTCAATGAAAATGTCTTAAAATGAATGACATGGACTATCAACCGGTAAGTAACTTAATACATTGAGGGAAACAAACGAGTCATGGAGAATGGATAAGTTAAAAATTGAATATGCTGATGATACTGGCTAAATTTTCGAACCTTGTCGGTCTCCTTCAGGGCAACAAAGAAAAAGATATCATCATCATCATCATCGATCACTATCATCATATTTTTACAACGTCTTACACTTTAAAACGGATTGTCTACCGGCAACTAACTCACTTCACCAAACGACGTGCACTGCAATATCTACATTGATATATAAAGAAAAGAGAGTGAATGCGGAGATGCTCTTGGCCAAATTTTCGAATCTGTTGGTTCTTCACTGGCAAAAGCAGGATCTTCATTATCATCATCATCATTTTTCACAAAATCTTGATTATGATTGCCATTCTGCAGACGATCAAAATCATCAATATCACCCAAGCCATCTTTTTCTTTCTCCCGCCCTCCGCCTTGTCATCGTCGTCATCAGCTTTTTCACCAACTTTCCACTCCTGAACCTCCTCCCCCCCCCACCCCACCACCCCTATTCCTCTTTCTAATCATATCTATACTATAAATCTATAACAAAATCCATAAAAGGGTTATGGACTCGAAAGCTACTGAATGGATCATTCTGAAATTTAGTACACAGAATTCTAACATAAAGATTTGTGTTTCTACTCACATAAATCCGAAAAAAAGGCTTATTATATTTGACGTTATTTTAAAAATTCTATAATAATTGAATAATAAACTCGCGAGAGTGTTTGAGCCGAATTGTACGATGCTAGAATGGGAGGGCGTACCGTCGAGATAATCTCCACCAGGAGGTTGAAAGACGTATATAGAACGTAACGGGAGGACGAGGGGAGGGGTAGTGTGGTGAATCGCAGCCCCAAGCAGTCATTGACTGGGAAACACCGGTTTAAAAGATAGAAGAACGCGATATATATTTTGCATCCCTCCCCCCGCCCCCTTACTTTTACAACGCTAAGTTACTGTTTTACTTTTAAAGTTTAAGCAGTGATATTATTGTTTTTAGAGTTTAAGCAGTGATATCATTGTACAGAAAACCCTTTTGCTTTTCTCACTCCTTTTGTTTCATCCAGTTTACTAGGCGCTCTCAGTTCATATTTGCACACAGTTTCTTCTGTTCCCTTCTTTCATTAGACAATATGTCAATGTGTAGTTGTTTTTTCTAAATATTATTTGTAATTTGTCATACAACACAAAATTCTTGATTCAATATAATAATCCCCGTTCATAGAGCAGGTTTTTGTACTAGTATTTCTTATGTAAGTAGCTTTCAATCCTAACAAACTAGGATTATCTCGGCTTTAAGTTCCTGCCCAGTTTTGGTGAGAATAATTTTTTGCGGGTAAAAATTTGGAATCTGGATATTTTTGTCCGGACAGCGATCTTTCTGCCTAGTCTTCATCCTCCAATCGAGTTTAAACGCCAGGGGTTCTTTAACGAGGTTAATGTACACAAGAGACCTCCGAACTATATTTGCCATTTTCCGAAAAGGCTAGATATCGGCCTTTCCTACCGAAGAACTGGGAAACGGTGTGTCAATGCAGAAAAATGCAGGTTCTAATTTTCCGATCTCCCAATAGGATTTGAATCTCCCACGCAAGTTTTTCGACGAGGAACAGACTAGGTCCCCCCCCCCCCCCCCCCCTTCCATCTTCCCAGTCCTTGTCTTTCTTACTATCATTTGTATCACTATAATTTTTTTAATGCCTTAAATAGTAATACTTCACCGTCTGGCCATTAATTCAATTTATTAATATAAACAAACTTTAGGCTATGTAGAATTTTATATGGGTGTCATTCTGATTTAGGAAAGATCCGTCTTCTCGAACATGTTTGATGCTTTGTCAACGCAGCCATTATCCTCATCGTCATCATTTCAAATGAATTACCCGAATTTCAAAACATAGACTATCACATGGCAAACAAACTCACTACATTACAATAACCAAGAAATTTCCAGAGTCAAATCAGTTGGAATTGCTTATTATATTTATCGAGAATGTTTGCCTCTTCGTCAGGGCAACTCACACCAGTCTGAAAATCATCATCATTATCATAATTATTATTATTGTCATTTACGTCGTCCGTCTTTTTCTCATCGAAATCATCAATATAAGGTTTGATGCAAGTCTCAATGATTCGTAAGTCGCAGGAGAAGCAGGGAATTGGATGTAATGCAGTTGGTCTGATATCGATTTTTTTTATACTGCGGAAATCGAAAGAACAATATTATTATTTCAGGTTTTAAAAAAATATTGCTCTTATGGGCAGTATTATAAGTACGAGTATATCAGGATGTTGGGAGGTGAGTGTGTCTTGCGTTCAGTCAGAATGATTGAAGTTGCTGGATTCGAATGGACAAATCGGGGGGTGGGATGTGATACAGATGGTTTGATATTGATGTTTCAATATTGCAGAAATTCAAAAAACATTTCTCTCTGAATAGAAAATATATGGTTCTTATGAGTTGATTATAAGCATATTAGGATATTATGAGATAAATATACAGAGTTAATGAGTTAAACTGCAATTTTTGTCGATATCTTCTCTTGATTTAGCTGGTGCTAAGGGGTCACCATCTGTGTCTTCAATTTGCAACATCTCCAGCTACAATCAAGCTAGCTCAAAGCTTTGTTCACCATATGAAAGTGTTTTAATTACGGATGCACGTGATGATAATAACTCATTTTGGTGGAAAATTGACATTGACATCCGACTCGTTTTGACTGGCAATTTTTCTTCGCCACTCTTCCTGTCTTTTCTTCCTGTTCTCATCTTTCTTCCTTCGTGTCATCATCACTTTACTTTCCCAACTCCAACACTCCATCATCATCAGCCTAACTACATTAATCGCTAACTACAACTACAACAACATTGAGTCTACCATGTTCTCAAGCTATCAATGATATTTTTGTCTATATGCGTGGATTATCTTGTATATACACTGTGTCTCATCAGCTGTGAATGGAATGTCCTTTTGCAGATAAGATAATGTTGATCTTATCTATCTTATCTTTTCTTATTTTACCTATGATGTTCCTGGTATCTAGTGCTTGACACATCTTAGGATCTGCCTCATTGTTAGCAGTGTAGGAACCCGCGTCGTTATCCGTTTCGACTGTGAGAACAGTATGATAAGAGAATGATGATGCAGGGAGAGAGAGAGAGAGAGAGAGAGAGAGAGAGAGAGAGAACAGAATAAGAGGAAAATATTTCTTGACAACTTATCATTAATATATACAATAATTTCCTTCTAATACCTACTATTACAGATGTACAAAATGATGTTTAGAATGATACTCTGATTAAGCTTGCTTTTACAGCTGAATAAATAATGCACAAAACGACGTACACATTTACGTACTACATGGTTTACTTCTATTGCTCAGTATTAAAATAAACAAAATGATGTACAAAATGATGTGCAATATGATTTTCGTTTAAAGATTTTATTGAAAGAATGAATCATTGAACGATAAAGGTTAAATTGAATAATGTCCAATTCCTAAGAATCATCGCACAAAGAGAGGAATGGGGAGAAGAGGGGGTAGAGGGGAGGGGCAGGTATGGTCCTGAACCACAGAAAAGACCGATCTTGTGTGTTTCTTACAAGGTCTTCGAATTTGTTTGACCGTTCTATTTAGTTTCTTTGTTCATTTATTTGTTTGACTGACTGACTGATTGCTTGCTTTCCCTGACCATCAAGATGTAACATTTTATGGGGCTAAATAAGCTATTGTGCATTCAATTTTCTCAGTGCGAAGTCAGTAATTCTTGAAACATGTAATTTTGATATATATTGAATTGTGTTTAAAACATTTATAATTCTGACATAGATTCAGTAACTCTTGACAAAATTAGTTTTGAAACGAATTCTACTATTTTTAAAACATCTATTTTGAGATAAGTTCAATTACCTTTAAAACATTCAGTTTCGACATGGATTCAATTGCGTTTGAAAACACCTGTTTTTGACTCAATTATCTAAAAACATTTAGCTTTGACATAGATTCAATAACTTTCAAATACCTATCCCTGATAGTGGTTCAGTTACCTTCAAAATATCCGGTCTTGGCAGTTGTTCAATAAATTTTAAAATATCTGGACTTGATCTTGACTTAAAATATCTAGTCTTGACAACATTTCAAACGACTTTGAAACTCCAGCTTTATACATAAATAGGTCCATTTACCTTTAAAACATCTGGCTCTGACAAAGGTTTGTCCTGTCTCGTCGACCACGCCCATCAGACAGTTATGGTTGCCGATCCACGTGAGGAAACAGCCAATAATCTGCGCACACGCTCTTCTGCACTGTTGGTCATTGGCTCCCCTGATGTCAATCACCGAGAAGATGACATTGATGGTTTCATATGTCACTTTTTGGTTCCCTGTACCACGATTGCACAGTTTTGCTACGGAAAGACAAATGGATTGAAGAAAATATGGATTAAATGAATAAATGGGTGGATGGGGTTTGGAAGGATAGATTGGGATATGGATAGATGGATGGACGATGACTGGGCTGATGGATAGGTCACGAACGGGTGGATGGATGGATGAAAGGACGGATGGATGGATGGATGGATGGATGGATAGATGGATGGATGAACTGACGGACGGACGGATGGACAATTTTATCTGATGATTAAGTCATTTTTATGTGTTTTTAATGACAACGAAAGAAAGTGCATATGCTTAATCAAACAGAAAAAAAGAAAGAGTCCCAAATTGGCATTTTATGGTTAAAGTTTTCAGAATAAAACAAGAGAAACATTTGGGTGGCTATACATGAACCACAACTAATCTGGAAATTATACATAGTTTGGCTCTCTGCTGTAAAAAAAAAAAAAAAAAAGTTAAAATATTATAAAATTTTCGTAAAAAAAAAAGGGGGGGGGGGGATTCCTGGAAAGCGTAGAAAAGAACAGATAGATATACCCTAGGAGATCAGAGTGTTGCATATTTAATGGTATTTAATGTTAAGTGGTCAATCTGGTCGAAGATTCGTTCATATTTTTACTAGACTTCCGTTCAAATAGCATATAGCGGTGTAACGTAGTATTGGTACTATATCACCGTTAATACATAAACTTTCATCTCTTAAATACAGCATGAGCTCAGTTCTTTGATGCCCTATCTCCACTTTTGGACTATTTGGAGATATAGATGTCATATGAAAGAGGAATAGGACCATAATTATAATGTAATTATTTCACCGATCCCTTGCCCAAACAGGTAGATTTTGATAATCATTTTGTCCTAATTCCTATGTATAAAAACAGTTACTCAACACAAAGCATGAATTTTCTCAAAAATGCGAAAAATGGAGACAGAACAACAGAGAATTGAGCTCACGACAGCTGTGACATGCCATTAGAGAGATCTTGACACTGCCGTACTTTTCTATTGCTGTTCGAAGAATTTGTGCTAACATCAGCATGAGAACACGCACGATAATGAGTCTGATAATACCAGTAACCTACTATAATAGTTGGGTACTATATTATCGAAAATGGTCGTCTTAATGAAGCTACAATATGTACTCACTATCAGTAAAGTCTTGATGTTCACAAATGAAAGGATGCTTTGTGTTACAACTGTCCCGTATCCATTCACCTGTGATGGCTTCCATGTAGTAGCATTGCTTGTTCTATATGGTTGATGAGGAGTAGGATCACACAAGAAGTGAAAGTGCAACTAGTACTAAGCTATCAGAGTCATGTTTTGAGAAAAACATTATCATTACTCATCATCACTTTATACAATATCCTACATTTTAATACGGTCTTTTTACCGGCACGTAACTCAATACACCAAACGATGGAAACAACAATATGTAGATTTGACATGCAAAATAATAAACAGTGGGCTTGGATATGAACAGATATATATATATATATATATGCACATATTGTGTCACATCAAGTTTAAATGGAATTTCCTTCTGAGGATAGATAAAGTTTATCTTATCTTATCTATTTATTTATCTTATCTAATACGTTTGTATGTCTCATATAATCAAAGAAGTATTAATAATGACAGACTTAATCACAGCTTTTGCGTCAGTTAACTATCCTGCGTCCTAATGAAAGTTTCTTGCTAAATTTGAGTCCTACGAGCAAACAAGACATAAAAAACAACGAGCAATAACAGTTCAACTGAAGATTCTAATACATGTACCTTGATGGTGATTTCTTACGCATGATTTACATTCTTTGTTTCGTGATGTTTACTGATCGACAAGCAAATAAAACAACTCAGATTGATTATGAGATAGAAAATGATCTTTCGTTAATACGAATCAGCACTACAGATGCTCCCGTAGACTAGATCTAGATATCATTCAAGAAACGTAGAATGCAGTAACAGACGTGGAAGTCTAAGAAAAATGGCATTCATAATAATGGGTAGACGGAAGAAGAGATAAGCCCGAATAGTCTTCATCTTCAAGTACAGGGTGAGGGGGGAGAG
>JBCEWB010472762.1:0-19551 GCA_039654565.1 Peronia peronii | reverse complement strand
CCCCCCCCCCCTCATCTAAAACTTCGATTTCTTGATTTGGAATAAAAAAATTGTATTTTCTCTGTTTGTTTATTTGTTTCTGTGATATCTGGACTGCAGGCGGTCACAGCCTTGAAATATATTCTGCTAACAACCAAGCTGGTGGTTGGTGATGAGCCATAAATTACATTGTTCACTTCTTCCCGTTTTTTTTTTTCTTTTTTTTTGTTTTTTCTTTTTTTTTGTCTTTTGTTTTTTGTTTTTGTTGTTGTTTTTTTTTTGTTATTTGTAATGTGTAATAATAAATGTATACATCTACATAAAAGCAAACAAACTAAACACACAAATACACATACAGAATACACATATATATGCATGCATGCCAAAATAGACATCAAAGAGACAAACCAATAAAAAGAAATTAATTTTTAAAAAAGAGAGAGAGAGAAGTATCTAGAACATACAGAAAAATAATAATTATAGACCTTTTTGCTGTGACTTTTGAAGTTTGATCCCTCTATCTTGTAAACCTACAGTTGGGCCATTGCAATATTCTTCTAAACACATCCTCGGGTATGAACAGGAAAACCACATAACCACAGCGAAAACAGCGTGCAATAAAACTGGACTGTAATCCTCTTCTTGGCATACAATTCATTATGAAGTATTGCTCTGTTATACATCTTATGTCAATCCTGTCACGCTGATCGATTCATGGATTCTCACATTGTTATCATATAATATCGTGTAATCTCGCAATGCCCTCCGTATTATTGTGTTACAATCTCAGATGTGTATGTATATGAGTTTTACGAGTGTGTGTTATTTTACACCTCTGCGCATATTTTTCTCTCTCTTATTACTATAAAAGCCGGGATGATCCTGTCTTAAGATGCATTTGAAAAAAGCAGGAGGTCTCCTAGTTGACAAACCTATTGATTCTGAATTAAACTTGTGAAATATTGCATTTTTTCTTCCCTCTGACAGGTATACATTAGTATGAACTGAACTAAATGAGGATTTCCTTCTCCCTGCCCAATTCTATCTAAAGAAGAAGAGCCGCCGCTGATTTTCAGGACCCGCAGTGACCTAGAACACGCAAACCACTTACATATAAATTTAGGAAATTCCCATACAGACACACTTCCCGGTCAAAATGACAAAGAAGTTCGCCATTACAGAGAATTTAACATTAATTGATACTTTCATTACTTTCAACATATTTACTTCTGCACATTTGTGTTTTTGCTTCAATGAAAACGTTGAGTTACCTGCCTATTGAGAATCACTGTCGTGCTATTCAATACATTCTGTGAAATAAAAGAGATTCGATATTAGTATCTGTAGTTATACAGACCTGCCGACATGTAGATGTGCTGGCGAAAAAACTGAAAATAATATGAACTGCGTGAGGTCGCAACAGATTATGAGTTCAACAAGTATCGAGATATTGCAATGTTTGATTTGTGCACATAATTATGTGCAGACCTCGGGAATGGAAGCCAGCTGTCACCTCTACCAGTACCACGTCAGGAAATCATAATGGACGACTCATCATACGCCCAGCGTATTTAATAAATGGGAGGAAGGCGTATCTCACAGGCTGTTGCTAAACTATCAGTTGAATGATTATACAGTTTACACAGTTACTAATGATAGTACTTTTAGACACAATAATCATCAAGTTCATAGCTTTGTAGTGCAAAACTCCACACATAGGCCCTAAAAAAATATAAATGATACATGCATGATATTGGCGACATATACATGATATTTCCGAACATGCATACATATATAAAATTTGCGATGCATACGGTAAATGACATTTGCGGTATACGAATACTATTTGAGATACTGTAGATCTACATACAGAATATGTGCAATACATGCATGTACATAATAGCTGGATTCTTGGTTGATTTTGACCACAATTCATGGGAATAAAAGAGGAGGAGGAATGCATTTATGACAAGACAAGATATTCACATGCTAGGTATGGTTATACTTGTACAGAACATTGATCTAAAATAGGACATTGTTGTATCCATACATTACATGTGCGGTAGATACACAATATTTGTGATCATCAACTTTTAACTAAATTAAACAGAGTAAATGAGGAACGGGAGTGTCTTAATGATAAAACATTCATACAGTCAATAATAATAATAATAGTTTTGAGAGGATACTGAAGTACAAGTTCACAGTTTAGAACTGGACGCTGCATACATACACACTACATGCATTTCATACACAGCTATAATATACACAGTCCTAGTTGACTTTAACTACAATTCTTGTGTAGAATAGAGGAGGATAGTGCATAACAATTCAAGAAAATTTAAAATAACTAATATAAGATAAGATAATACTTCATCATCCTTTATAATTCGAAAGGGCATATTATTTTTGTTGTTTTTTTTTTAAAACTACCCAAATGCGGGTTGAGAACAAACCAGCCACTCTTCAAACACACCGAACACCCATAATAAGCTATATTTCTTAAATATTTGTGACTCAGATTATAATTGTTTTATTTATTGGTTGGCCATGAGTAACCCTCCTTCACATTTAAATACAGTATAACTGCAACATTAAGCAAAGACTCATGTGTAATGTGAGTTCGTGCATGAAAACATTTTTTTTTCTGGCATTGTCGCTTCAATTGGTGCACTCATCCCACATTGCTACTTTACTGCTCATCATATTACATATTTTGATCTTGCGCACCTCATTCACAATGGCATTAAACCGATAAAAGGCACGATTGGCGTTAAATCTGTTGGAGAAGGTCGGTGTGGCCGTATCGTCTGCTACTCGGCGAAAAACTCACATCATGGATGTCGTGAACTCGGATTTCGGATTCTGCCATCGGGGACTGGGAAGGATTCGTAGATCAGAACTTACTTTTTGTGTGTGTGTGTGTGACTCAACGGTTCCCGGGCTTCTTGAGTGGGGAAGCTCAGAGACCTTCACGTCTAACTTTCTCGTGTAAGGGCGAATATTTTTCGGAGGTCCAGTGTATAGGCCTACATTACTCACGTTAAAGAATCCTTGGCAGTTATAAATCGGATGATGAATATGCAGAGTCGCCCTTCGGGCAAAATTTCCTGTTTCCAAATTTCTACCGACGGAGATTCTTCTCACCAAAAAACAGGACAGGCACTTAAAGCCGAGATAATCCTACTTTCTTAAGACTGAAAGGCCACATAATAATAATAATAATAATAAGAAGAAGAAGAACAACAACAACAACAATAATATTAATAACAATAATAATACACGGACAGCATTTGAACTTTCAGCCCTAAGTGATGTGACAACACATTTGGCACGTAACCTACTTGTAAACACCGCTGGCGACATACTTTGTGTATTGACGGGCATGTAGCCTGCCATTTGGTGTGCGGGACAGGGGTGTTTTTGTTTTCTTTCTTTTTCAGTCTTTTGGGGATTTTCTTTTTTTTTTTTTTTTACTCGTGAGAAAAGAGAGAACTCGATACAGGTGCAAACTTTTACCTGTTCTCTCGCACTCTAATTCCCCATTTCACTTGTTCTCTTTCTCACACTCACCCTCTCTCTCTCTCTCTCTTCTATTCTTTTCCCCTCGTCCCTCGTGCCATCTTCTGTGTTCTTTTCCTCCACTCCTCCTCTTTATCACTCTCTCTCTTATCCCCCTTGCTCTCTCACTCTCTCTCTTCTCTCTCTCTCTCTCTCTCTCTCTCAGAGATAATTCTAGGCTGGTGCAGGGAAAAGGATGTATCGTGAGCTTTGGCGCTTCTGTGGCATTTAATTTGACACGTATCAAGACAGAACACAAACATAATACACACTGGCCTGCAATATGATCGCACTTTAGGACTACTTTGTCATTCGCCTAGAAAAGTGGTCTGTTTCAACAATTCAGTATAAAAAGCTTTCTATCATAACAAAGAACTGAACCATATTGCTGTAATGTAATATTATTATATACATGTATCATTATTATATATTTATTTGGTCATTGCTAGTTGCGTAGCTGCCGAGAGAGAGAGAGAGAGAGAGGGGAGAGGGGAAGGAAATGGGAGAGAGGGTTACGTTACAATTATCGGAAAACGCCCACAAATTTAACTGTGCCGCGCTTCTCTTCTCCGCTCGCACACACTCGGCCTGTGTTGTTTACGTTTTGAGGTCACATTTGCGATGTGTCACGGAATCGGATGAGGTTTACTAGGTCAGTCCACCCTCCTGTGCTTGTATAGCTGCCACAAAACTGAGGATTTTCCTTAGTGTTCGCGCTTCCTGGCATGTAGGTATCCCGGTTCCTTTCCAGAGATGCAGTCCTTCTTTTTATTTTTGTTTAAATGATTTGTGTGTCTGTGTGTGTGTGCGCGCGCGTGTGTGTAGACGGCATGAACGATAGACTCGTTTAACACTGCTGTTATCTAATGTAGGTCTTATAACGATGCAGTCAGTTACATTATTGATTCGACTTTTCCTTTAGACGTGACAGCCTTTCTCTGTGATGTTATGTGCAGTGCATCGGCTTTTCGGAGGATTTAGCGCTATACCATTGTGTTTGTATCCCTAGTTACGGTAGTTCACAATGTATTGGATCGTGTGCTAGCTTTCATTGTGACAGAGTGCCCCACCCTGTACTGGATCTGTTACAGGGTTCGATATTGGAGGGATTTGTATTACTGTTATTATGCTCTGATACGTTTCGATCTAATCAAATACGTTTAGGGAAACGTAATAATATTTATCGAGATAACCTCCGCCAAGAGGTTGAAAGACGTATTTAGAACGTAACGTAATAATAATATTGGTAAATCTGATAGGAAAGCCTGACAGTGTTTACCATGAAACTTTGACTATTAATGTCAATTGAAATGATGTAGATCTATTATTCTCGTAGTAGATCTAGTATCTTTAAACAACTCAAACCAGTTCAATAGCTCATAACAAGCAAAACAATTTCATGTTGTTTTAATGTGTCACGTTGTGAAATGTATGATGTGAGAGATTTTAGGTTTCTGCATGTATCTCTAACGCACTCAAAACATACTAATCTAGCGGCAGATGGCCTGAACGATGTTACGAGACAGAATCGAAAAGCGATTTTTTAGTATGTCTGTTATGTAGAACAAATAATTATCACTGCATCACTATATAGCAGCTGGCGTATAGCCATGGATTGCACACATCATGTTTTAGGTTGACGTGTGAATGCAATCTGTAGTTAGCATACGACATAACCTTGTGCGATATGAGTCGTATACGATGTTGCCCTATCAGACGTAACTTCATGTGGCTTGTTCGTCTTGTGCTCAGAGCTGTCGCTACAAAACTCTCTAAAGCCTAGTATTGCAGAATACACTGAAATGCATATGACGGCTGAACATGATACTTAATCAGATTAAATATAATATGAGCACAGCTTCGGCTTAAACGAAAATATGAACCAGTAAATAACATTTTCTTTCCTCTTTAATTGCTGGAGATTCTTTTGTTAGATTAGTGCCATAGTTAAGTTCAACTTCGGCTTTCTGAGTCTGTTTCCTTGCATAGTTGTGTGTTTGCATGGACTCTAAAAGAATAATCAGTTCTGACATTCGAGAAGCGCCAGTGGTTCTCAGACATTGCCGGACGTAAATCCTCATGAAATGTAAGAAAATTTCAAATTCATAAATCTGGCTATTGCACGTTTATTCATCGAAGCTTTAGAACTCAGTAGTAGTAAGCTGAATGTTCGGTTTCAAATGCTGACAACAATCACTTGTTCTGACAAATAGACGATTGTATTGAAAGTTTCACGAGTCTTGGCAGGAAATAAACAGAAGAGACAATTGAACATCCGGGTTTTTTTTTTCAGACACAGCAATCCATAATTAGAATCTATTGCCAACATGTCATGGTAATTTAACAACCCTCAGTGGCGTAGTATTTCCAAAGGAGTATATCGTTGAGGGAAAAAATAATCTAGAAATGGGCCGGGCCATGTAGCCAAATGTCTATGTTAACTGCCGCCGATGGAGAGATTACAAAACAATAACTCTTGTTTGTGGCTTATTTTACACAGTTGAGAAAATTAATGTGAACGTGTTTCATGTGACACTGTCCACCACTGTTGGTCTCTGGCGTTGCACAGGTGTTTTCATGTTTGCGAAAATAAAACCACAGTAATATCAAACCAGGTCCTACATTTTCATCCGCTGAGTGCTAGTGACTGTCAAGTGTAAACACTGGATACAGCCAGGCCACAGTTCAATAGTATGTTACATTTCACTTTCTGTTTGGAATGTGCTTTTGAAAAGAATAGTGTTTCAGGATAATTTTGTGTGTGTTTGTGTATATGTATTTCTTTCATTGAACGCACTCTGTTATGGAGGATGTTCTGTTTATTCAGTTATATTTCCCTGTGAGGCTTTACAACCCAGTATGACATATTTGATTCATGTATAAAAATGAATAGCTTCCAAAAGATGAAAAGCTATATATCGGATGTTGTGCTTGAGCAAATCATTTCAGCACACAGATTTTTATTACAGATCAGTATTTAGTCAGCACAAATGATCTCTTAGTTAGGTCATCGGAATTCACTGTTGTCATAATTATAATTATGGCAGTTTTATCATTTTGTTCAAAGGCTGCTTCGGATCTTGGAGGGTTAAGAGTTCTTCGCTTGGTTTAGATTCTTAGAGCTCTTGTATGCTTATAATTGTTTTCCTTGTCATTCAGAGTGTCAACAGTTATGGTCATATTCACATTGTCACGATCTCATCTTGTGAAGCGATAGAGATTCTCCTATACAATCCGCTAATGCTGTGTAGGTAGTATTGAACCAATGCAACAGGCCATAGTGTCATACGGACACCACCGCAAACGACACAATAAAACTTGAAATTGGACACGGCCTCTCAATCTGGTTCCATTCGTAGATTGAGAAAGTGATGAAGTGTGTGAAGCGAGTCCCAAACATCTATAACTAACGAAAGAATCAATCTATTGACATTGCATTGCAAGTTTCAGTGTGTATGACCCCGTAACATTTTCTTCCCATTTTATGGTTCACGATAACGTGATTTTAATCTTTCTGTGTCAAATCTCCCTCGATCTGTGTGCTGACTTCTCATTTCACTTGTCCAAGTGTGTCTTATGCTTGGCTTTACTATGGACTAGATCGAGCTCTAGAAACCAGGATCCTGAAACACATACAGCTACGGAGTACTAGACTAGCAACAACCTGTGAACAGGTAAGTTTGTAAAAGATAGCACTAGTTTCGATGTCTGCTGCACCCTCTGCACTTTGCATAAATACACCAGGCTTTTCCTGAGGGTCTAACGCTTAGTCTCTAAAGCAAATTAATGTGCTTTCCAACTTGCTTCTTTACTTGATTTAAGATGATGAGTGGCATGATCATGCTTAGAATTTTCCCGCCGTTTTTTTTTTTTTTTTAAATATTAGTCTTGTTTTATTTTGTTTTGTTTCGTTTAAAATTTAGGTTAACAGCACATATTCTCAGATGGGAGAAAAGATGAAAAGGGAGGGGGGGTGGGGGGGGGGAGAGGGGTGAAGGAGTACTTTTTATAGGGTATTATGCCGGGTATGACTAATGCACATGTATATAGTAGCCGACATATAATTAAGGTAAATGCCACAACCAAACAGTATGGAGGCTACAAGTTGTCTTTATAAGCAATTCCCTAAAAGCCTGCGTGAAAAGAATGTAAAGGCCACCATTAGTCCATATAGACACTTCTTTCATTTCCTTAATGACTGACACTCTACCTTACAAACGATGTATGGGCCACAATAGCCTATATAAAAGCATTCTTGTTTTTATTGTTATTATTATCATTGTTATTATGCTTTTTGGTCAATTATTTTGCTCTTCTTTTTTTTTTTTTAATCAATTATAGTCCATGTCTTTCATTTACCCATACTCTCTCTTATCTTCCTGTTTCGTTTTGTTTGCCTCCGCACTTTCCTTATGACTTTTTTGTTTTTGTTTTTGCTCATTCATGCGTTCTCATCTTGAAATGATCTTGTCCTCCTTCATTTCCTGTCCTTTCCACAGACAGATTACATTGAGCTTTGAAACGTTAATGTGGCCCAGTATGACAAAACTGTTTGTCAAGCCCGTTATTCTCAACTTGGCTTGGCCAGCCACGCTTTAGTTGATGTCTATCACACTGTGTGGCGTTTTCGAGGTGATGGCTCTGCTCAGCCGGTTAGATTACATTCTGACATGGGTCATGTGAGGGGTGTGTCTTTGACCTTAGAAGCATCAAGGGGCTTGTGAAATCAAAAGACTTCCTCGTCATACTTTGCCCTGGAATCCCTTCCTAGTTTTGTATACGATTTTGTAATGAAAGTGGATTCATAGGCAAACATTATATGATTATAGTGTCAGCCAGCCGCTGGCGGATCCATAGGGAAGACATAGATAACTAGATACCATAGGTATCATAGTGCCTGTATAACGCTGCCTAAGGCTAGAAGCTAGGGTTAGGATTAGGAGTAAGGGTGAGAGTTAAGGCTGAGTAATTCATAAGCTAATATATAATGGTGCCTGTCCAGCCGTAAGTCATCGATATGGTGATATGATACCCCTATTATATATAACTCCGACATTCGAACACTTTCTATTGACGCCATCATGTTCTTTCTCACATCAAGTACAGCTGCAATGTATGTGGCAGGACATGCCTCTCACATATTGGCCTCGACAACCATGAGAGAAAAAAAAACCATGTTCCCGTGGGCATTAAGGATACATTGTCCATAATCATTTAATTTAAGACCGAAGGAAACCATCCATCTGTCCATCCATCCAACCATCCATCCATCCACCCATCCATCCATCTTTTGTTCAAAAGGCTGCTTCGGATCTTGAGGGTTAAAAGTTCTCACTTGGTTTAGATTCATCCATCCATCCATCCATCCATCCATCCATTTATCCATCCATCCATCCATCCATCTATCCATCTATCCATTCATCCATCCATCCATCCATCCATCTATCCATCCATCCATTCATCCATCCATCCATCGATCCATCCATTCATCCATCCATCCATCCATCCATTCACCCACCTATCCATCCATTTATCCATCCAACCATCCATCCACCCCCACATCCATCTGCCCATCAATCCATGCGTCCACTCCCTCTCCCTCCTCCGCCATCTATCGCCCATCCATCTATCCACCCATCCATCTATCCATCCATCGATCCATCCATCCATCCATCCATCCATCCATCCATCCATCCATCCATCCATCTATCCCGCAGTCGCTTCTTTAAATATAGATCTAATATGCAATCTGAGAAACCCCGACCCTCGAACACTTTGTATAAACACTTCTTGAATAAAAATTGTCGATGGCGCAAGAAAAACACATGGATTTATCTCTGAGCATTTTTGGCAAGAAGAGGGGAGAAAATAAGTGATTCTAGTTCTGCCCGTTTAACAATCTGTGTGCAAGAGAAATCAAAATCTGAAAATATGATCTTGTATTATTGGTATATATATATAATTTTGCCTCTGAAAAATAATGTAACTTCAAATTTTGGAGAAAATCATCAAGTTGGCGTTGGCCATGCAACTCACAGGTGCCATGAAGTGATGAATCCTGAACTTCGAAGCTTTTGATTTTCTTAGGCCTTCTGGAGAACCTTTTCTTTGGAAATATGTCTAAAGGCCAGTGGTAGGCTAGATATTGCTTACAAGATCAGCCTTTCAGGATTATATAAGCTGCTGGAAACCTATACTATATTATTTGGTTTTGGGGGAAATGGAAGAGGGAGGTGGGGAGAAGACTTACCTTTTGCGGGTTAATACATACATGTACATTGATCATACCCAGCATAATCGTCTATATATCGTAAACCTTCTCTCTCTCTCCCCCCCCCCCCCTCCCCAACCCAACCTTTCCGTCCATTTGACAGTATATAATAATATGTCTACCAGCGGCCCATGCTATAACCTCGGCCTTTTTTTTCTTTCTTTCTTTTTTCTTTCTTTCTTCCTTCCTTCCTTTTTTTTTTTAATGAACCAATTTTTGTAGTTTAGACTTATTTTTAGTTCTTCCCATCCTTACTTCCGAGGTGGGACGTCATAAAAAAAAAGAAGAGAAAGAAGAAGAGGAAGAGGAAGAAAGCCTGTGTTGTTTATGTAATTAGTGATCCGTGGGGGGAAACATGCGGAGTTAGGAGTGCAGCATTCCCATTCCACCTCTTTCACTGTATTAGGGCGGTGCAGACACGTGTGTGTACGTATAACGTATGTACGACGTAAATCTGTCTTCATGGATGTTTGCAGCAGTGAGAAACTTTCAACCCTAAGATAAAACTCTTTGCCACTGCGAACTCAACCAAAAATAACATATAAACACATACGTATTTATATACACTACTGACTGATTGATTGAGTTGGATAGCTGACTGATTGACTGACTAACTGGCTGAGTGATTGCGTGACTGAGTGACTGACTGACTTACTGACTGACTGATTGATTGACTAACTGACTGACTGACTAACTGACTGACTAACAGACTGACTGACTGGGTGACTTACTGACTGATTTATTGACTGACAGACTGATTGACAGACTGATTGACTGATGACTGACTGACTTACTGACTAAACTCTTAGTCTTTGGGAGGCTATAGGCACCCCACAAGACGTCTTGACACCTGTTTTCCATTCGTTGTGTATTACACATAGAGAGAATAATTAACAGTCCACAGTAAAGTATGGATATATGATACGTTATGAAGGTAAACGTCAGACTAGAAGTAAGGAAGCAATGGAAAATGTGTATATTGAGATAATTACTATTTTCAAGGACCAAACTCTACCTCACAGATGATTTCAATATTTCATTTTAGTTTGTTGAAATCCAGTCTTGAAATGAAGCAATTTTGCTATGGTGTCGTTTTACATTTACATTGTGGCAGAATGGAGGATGGTTAAACGTAGTTAAACGTTAAAGTTTATTGAAACATTCTAATGTACTTTGACGAAACGTCTTTTTCCTGAAAACTTTGTTTCGAAAACTTGCAACAACCAGCTTAATTTTGCAATATCTGTCATAGTGAACAAAATGCGTTATTTTATTTTATTTTATTTCGTTTTATTTTATTTTACTCTGTTTTATTTATCTTATCTTATTTTACTTTACTTTTATTAATTTAATTTTATTTTATTTTTATTTTATAGGAGAATGAAAGTGATGAAAAAGGCTGCCTTTTACAACAATGAAAAGCTGTCGTTATCAGTATGGAGGGAAATAATTAAACTGTGGAGAAAAAGATGTTTTGTCAAAAGTATATTAATATTGGCAAAGCCCATTACAAAAATATATGGGGGGGGGGGGGGGGGAATGTGCGTTTTGAACCAAGAAAAAGATGGCAAAGGATACTAAACACTGAACATGGTTGTCTTTTCTCGAAGGCCACACTCTGGGTAATAGATACATTGTGTAACCAACGCCATATCCAGAACGTTTTTCTTATTGGAACATTTAATTAGTGATGTAGCATTATACTATTATGTTGTCAGAGCACGTCATAGTTGATCCGACAATACATATTTGCACTGTTTGCCGCTTTAACACAGCTTTGAGTTATTAGACGCCAGCATTAAAGTTAAGATCTAACGCGTGTGAGAATATACGTCAAGCCAATCGATAACGAGAAAATCAATATTGATTTTAAAGTCAACTGATTCGTACAGACCTCGAAATGCGGAGGAAAAAGAGCGACGGAGGCTACACGAACTGCAGTTGACTACTATTTATAATCTAACTTTATGGATATTTTGAAACAGAAGGCAGTTAGAAAAACTGCTCACGTTGAAATTGTTCTAGGGCAGGGGTTCCCAGCCGGTACGTCGCGACGCCCAAGGGGGTCGCAAAACCTTGGCAAGGGAGTCGCGGAGTCTTGCTAGCAGTGGCTTGGGGTAAAACTAATTTCAGCTCATGGATTACATTTTTGTGCTCTTATATACCTATTTGTCTTTGTTTGCAGTGTTTCTTTCCCTCTGCATCGCAGAAAATAAAAAGTAAATGAAGATGCTGACAGTAGAGGGTCGCGTGGGTTTAAAGCTTTTGGGTAAGGGATTGCGAGTGCAAAAACGTTCGGAACCACTACTGTTCTGGGGAGCGTTTGTGGCCAGTCTGAAGTTCGAATCTATGAGAAGACGATAGGGGTGAAAAGTGCACAAATAGCTGCCACTCTTCTAGTTAACTCGTACTTTTTCCCTCCACTTTGACATTGTTCAGATGGCTGCAGATATTCTTAACTTCGCATTGTTTTTATAGACTGAATTAAAGTGTTTACCATATAAGTGAGAAAATGATTCCCCAGAACAAGAAGAAAAAAGTCGTTTTGTTACCGAAAAGATCTAAGCTTATTTTATGGAGAAGGTGAGTTTCTGTAATTGGTAGCTTATATGTATTTATGCCAAGCGACACCAGAGTTGTGTTACTGTTCGGTGGAGTTAAGTATAGCATAATATGTTTTTGTCTCACGGGAATCTCTGGATAATGTGATAATTATTTTAAAACGCGCGCGCTTAACACGTCGCCACCTATTGACCCATATGAAGCATAAGCATACAACACCATGAAAACTGACTACAGTATGTGACATTACAATGTATGACTGTGATGTTGATCAATAATATTACCAAAAATTGATCTAAGAATCAACGGACTTCTTTACCTCAGGACAAAGAAGAAAGAGAGGAGAGAAAGATAAGGCTGCAACTGACAATCTTTACACGAACTATAGTTTATTTATTTTCTATTCACCCTGAAAGTGTCCAAAAAAAAAAAAAATCTCTATAAGTTATAACGTTTTAAACATAAGAAATGACAGTTCATGGCTCAAAGTCTTATAGTTAAATATCACGGCAACACATTGTGTGATGTTTGAAATGTAATTCCAAAGCCAAAATATGATGAGAGAGTATCTGGCCAGATTATGTAGGGATGAAATTGATTTGCCCACTTAATTTGCAACTCACGCGAATAGTATGAGATTATGAAATTGCGTTTCACTGTGTGATGTATCTTTGAGATCAACAAATACAATACTGTATTGATTCAACTGGTAGGCTTTGTGGGATTTTCAAAGGACACCATGTGCAGAACTGGATATACCAACCAAATGTCGTTCTTAGTTAGTTATGCAGATTTATGAGGCCGAAATATATGTAATTTTTTGCTATAGTATAAAATTAGGAATCTCATTTTTACTAACAATAAGAAGATTATTGTATCTTCAGAGCTTGTGAAAAGCTCTGACAAAAAAATTTTGAAAACAATGCATACATATTTATTTCTAGCTGCTATGCCATTAAACCTCGAAGGAAATGGAGTTGTCCTTCCTGGCCAAACGTGTCGCTTTGGCGATAACATTTCTTTTCTTTTCCTTCTTTTACCACTCCGCCCATCCTTCTTTTCCCTCTGCTTCTGAAACTTAACGCCTTCACACTGAAGGCTCTCGCTGCTGGCTGTTCAGAATGATGGTATTCTAACGACATACATAAAAGAGTTTATTTTCAGAAAACACTCTCATATGAAATTTCACAGCAGGATAGCTTGCTTTTTTTGTTTTTTTATGCCGACACAAAATAAAATTACATCAGATGAAATGCTCAGCCAGAACAGGAAACAGTAATGAAGACATTGTTTTGAATGGGCTGATCCTGTACCAAATTGATGTTTAATCGCCCGGTGTTCGTCTCAGCTAAATATGTAATTATACTTCCTCTTGACCTTTTTTTTTTTTTTACTTATAATTATGAGCAATACTTCAGAATTATCTGCCAGTGAACAGTAATGTTTTCAAGTATGTTGAACCTGACTGTTCTCAAACTCGTCAGCTGGATTAGCCTATAGGGGTGTCTAGTGAAATTGAAATGATGAACTCTGAAGCTTTTTTCTTCCACTTGCGTTTTTTGTTTTTTTTTTTCCCGCTCTCAGCGTGTCGCTGAAAATACAGGATGCCGGCACAGTGATTTTTTTTTCCAGAAAGGGGCCGCTGAAAGACCCCATTTAGTGGTTCTTGGAAAACCTGGGAAAACCACTTACAGTTTGAGAAGATTGGATGTGATAAGTGACTAGTTATATCATCCTAGTCATAGATGTCATCATCGTTTTGCATAAACGCATTGAATGAAGACATTGGTTACTTGCTTAATCAATGAAGACAAATAATAAATACAAATACATAAACAAGCATGATTTCTCATGTATAGTAGCAAACAAACAGTCAAACAAACAATAAACAGCAAAAGAGCTCCTGCATCATGGTTGTTTCATAATATAAAAACATCTTTGTGCTTTAAAATGATTATCAGACACATATGAAAATGCTCTTTATCATTTGTTTTAAAATGAAAGTCATTGCTAGTTCATTCCCCCCCCCCCTCCCCCCCCCCCGCGGGGGCCCGTGGTATATAAGTAGGTTTCCTTGATCCCACCTGCAGGCGGTGAAGGCCCGTCGTCGGCGGGGTGTCTCCTATGGAATGCCCTCCTGGACGTTCCAGGGGTGGCATCTCTTCTCTCTCTCCTTGCTCCTGTTTTCTCATTCCTCGTATGTTCTTGACATGTAAACATATCTTACTGTGTTTGGCACAATGTAGCTATGTGTGATCGTGCTGATGTGCCGTTAAACCTACAAACAAAACAAGCTTTCCATTCAGAATTTCACTTTCATGAGATAAGAGATCTGTTGATTGTATAAGACATCCGATAAGTATGACGATGATAATAGTGAATGTGGTGGATTTCTTGATTGTATAAAACATCCGATAAGTATGACGATGATGATAGTGAATGTGGTGAATTTGTTGATTGTATAAGACATTCGATAAGTATGTCGATGGTGATAGTGAATGTGGTGGATTTGTTTTAATTTATTTATTTACGTATTATTATTATTATTCTTTCTTTTGTATAATTATCTATGTGTATGGGTGCTTATGTGCGTATATATTGCCCTGATGGGCAGATTTTTTTTCTTTATATTTGTGTGTGCTTTCCTTTGTTAGTATGCTCCAATTAGTAATCATGGTATGTAGTGATGGCGGTATTACCTGTTATTCAATAACTTTCTGAAAAATGATGATGTTTGTACGTTGGACTTCCATAGGCATGTCCTTTTATCAAATATATGGCAGTAATGTTATCAGACAGATGATAAAGATGACAATTAATGACTATAGTGGCGCACAAACCCTCTGTGCAGCCCTCCCATCTCAGCTTGGCCCCCTCTTCTCTTCAAAGTTTCCTGTTTTTCATTTCGGCAGTGTTTGCGTTGAGACCTTCAAGAACCAGTAGCAAATAGAACAAAGCGAACGAATTTGTTCCTTAAGTACGTTGCTGCTTGGACCTCTGTTTCCTCACACGATTAACGCTATTTAATTTGTACTGGCAGCTGCCTTTCTTAATCTTATTATTCTGTGCATTATCATCTGTGTCTTAAAAAAAGAAAAGTGGACGTGAATAAATGTGCTTTTTTAGTTACTGATTTATTTATTTTACCTGTTATTGATATATTTATTTATTTATTTTTTATTTATTTATTTTGATATCATGGTAAAATAACGATGATAAAGGTGGCTATCTCTCAAGATGTAGTTCCTTCGACCTGCCTTAATAAATTCGCCTTCTGAATTTGTATAAGATCCAGCTGTGTCAAAACTCAGCCAGATAGGGAAGAAGATAAATGACGAATCTTTGAGGATAAATGACAAATCTTTGAGGAAAAAAAAAAAAGCCTTGCATGCAGTAAAGTTCACTTAAAATTAAAGCGTGACGAAAATATTAGAACGATATTAACGCTGTTCATCCACATAGGACGAATTTTAAGTACACTCTTGGTGCTAACATTAGTTAAATATATATCTAATCTCCTCAAGTTACGCTGTTATTTATATTTCATGAATGTAATCGTGTCATCGATAGAAAGACACATGTCCATGATTAAACCCTCGAAGTGTCAAGAGGGCGATCTGACCAAAGACTCGCTCATCTCACTGCTATTTTGCACTGGAAGTCTTTTTCAATCAGCGCATCACGAAAAAATACAGTATGCATGTTATGTCTCATTAAAGAAACATGAATTTTGATGTCTCCAGCGTTATTATAGCATGTTATCAAAGAAACCCATCACTACATCATGCTGTCTGCTTCACTGATAAAGTATCCTTATATTTTTAGGATGACCATGTCATTTATTTATTTATTTATTTTTTTTATGTCTTTCGTAAGTGAAGTGCTTAGAAGGCAGCACTAAAAATTACTCTACAGCAAGAGTTTTTTTAAAAAAAGGAAGAAGTGCATCGTTTTTGTCATAGCATCGATAGAAAGGTGCATGTTTTGTGATTATCATGATACTATTTGATCAAGTGTGGGAAGGATTGAGAGAGGGGGAGGGGGGCGCTATCGACCTACAATGTGTCATGTACTTTCTCTCGCTTGCAGCTGGCCTGAAAAAAGAAAGAAAGAAAGAAAGAAACAACCCATAGCTTCCTCTGTCTGTTTGCGTGACCTACTTTCTTCCTTTCATCCTCCACGCGTCCTTCCAGCTGAATGTCAAAGTTTGTGAACTGAAAGAGAGGGGCGTGCCAGAACGAGAGATGAAGACAATGACAGTTGACAGCTCTGGAGTATCAGTTTAACCCTCGAAAGATCCGGAGCAACTTTCAGAACAAGATGATGATACATTTGTTCTACAAGAGATAGAGATGAATCTGTATCCTCAACTGGGGATATTTATATTGATTGAATATTGAGCTGCATTTAAAAAAATGTGACTTAACATTACTTTGTCACATTATACTATATATCCTCTTCTTAGTTTAAAGGCTGTTGAAGCTATTTCCTAAGCAGGGATATGTCTCACAGGGCCTGCAGCGGGTTAGAAAGGAGTAAACAGTACTAATTACACTCTGATGAAAATAGAATTATTAGTCTGGGCCTATGCTGTGAAAAAATAGAGTGTCACTGAAAATCATACTCAGTTTCTACGACTAAATGCACAGGGAAGATATTTCTGATTAGGATCAGACACTGATAGTCAGAATTGCTTACAGAAGGAGAAGGCAGTAACACTGTGTCCCTACCCCCGCTCACGCCCCTTCCTTCAGTCAGAGGCTGAACATGTTTTAAAGAATTTCAGCAAATACGCGTGAAACAAGAACAAAACTGGTGAATGTTTGGTATCACCCACTCCGACAATGATATTTTATTATACGTTTGTTACAGGCGTTACCTGAAGTTTCCAAGTATGTGCTCATACAAAAATGTTTTAGCAACGATAGTAGGTTTACTGGTAACTCGCTTCTTATCAAAATTAGAAAGTGTGGCCTTTAAAAATGAAACACCCTAGATATTCATTACTTTGAGTGTTAGTGGCGAGAGAAAGAATGACGTTGCGTTTTTCTTTCAGGTTTGCTCGGCTTATCGCTAACTAGATCTAGTTGCATGGTGAGTCCTACATTGAAATGTTCAAGTTTCGCTGCCCCACATTTTCCAGCGAAGGTTACACAGTAGGTAACCTGTTGTTCATTGTGAACAGACAATGCCTACGGATGCAGCTAGAACACTGTGCCTCAATCACATTCCTCAAATGGAAGAGAGAGAAAGAGAGAGAAAGAGAGAGAGGGACAGAAAGAGAGAGACAGAAAAAGAAAATAAGCGAAAGAGAGAGAGAGAGAGAAAGAGAGAGGGAGAGAGAGAAACAGAATATAACAACAGCAACAAAAGTCTTTAGCTCCGTCAGAAATATCATTTATACCCCCTCTCCCTCCCCCCTCTCCCCCTTCTTTTGCTTACTTAATTTATCTCGTAGTGCGGTGGGGATTATGTTGCTCACATTGATGCTGTTATTATCAGCAGGTGTGGTCTCTGTTGTTGTTGTTTTTTTTTTGTTCTTTTGTGGTTGGTATTATTTTTGTTGTCATTGCCGTTGTTGTCGTCGTTGTTATAATTGTTACGTTGTTGCTGCTGTTGTTGTTTCCAAGACAATTCCTGAACCAGTCTTGTGCGGTAAGAAACAGGATTGCCTACACAACATTTATTAGTAACATACAATGTTGAGAAACGTTTATTTTGTGTAAAATAGAAAGTCTTTAAACCGTCCTTGATCAACATAATAATTAGAATTTTCCGATTTCTGCCATTTGAATGAGCTTCAAATTAAACTCATATGGATCTAATCACTTTCATTTCTAACATCTTATTTGCTTTTCTTTCTTTCTTTCTTTTGTATTTTTGAGAAAAAAAGAGGCCCATGTCATTAAATGAGTTAAGCCGAAATAGCATTTATTGAAATGTGTGCTTTTTTCCCCATAATTATTTGACTTATTTTAAATCGTGTTCTTCAAAAACAAAGACTGTGTTAACAATATAATCAGCCTGACGGGTCTGTTAAATTTTGGCCTGTCTATGACATAGGTTCTTGTGATACTAGCGTCACGATATGCACTGCAGCCTGTCTCGAACATAAGCAGAGATGGGGAGAGAAGAGAAAAGAAATAGGAGAAAAGAGACGAAATGCATGTTACCGTACGAGAAATGAATACTCGTAATGTGCACGAAAGGGAAATCAGGTCAAGGCTATGGTCTTGTCAGTTCTCAGCTGCTGCACTAGCGAACTGCCCTCTATCCCATTTTATCGGTTAATCTGTTTTAGAGCAGGCGTCTGTTGTGTCACAAATGTTGTTTGTTAGATTTTTTTTCTTCTTTGTTCTTGTTCTATTGTGGCGTGTTTTCTATTACTTGTGTGTGTGTATGTGTGTGTGTGTTATGTCTTGTTTTGTCTTCTGCGTTTTTTAAAAACATGTTATGTTTTTATTATTTCTGGTTTATTTTTATTTGTACATATGCTTTACTTAGGTATCTGCACACGTTTGTTTTACTGAGGTATCTGCACACATAATGAGCTTAGATATACAGGCCGATGTTTATCCCAGATATTAACGATTTTCATTATATACTGCATGCAAAGCATTTCAGTTGCATGACCAGAATGTCTTCACTGGTAACACCAGAAAACCGCGTGATCGTGCAAAGAGGCGTGACATTGTACGCAATTGTTAAGTCAGTGTGCAATAATGCAATAATAGGCCGATATTTTAGTTGGCATGTATTGTGGTGTAATTGTACAACGCAAACTGCCATGGCGAGACAAATGCCACGCTGTAGCAGTTTCCTGCTGCTTTTGATAAAACTGTTTAACTCAAGAAGTGCCGAGGGACTGATCTGGTGAAAAGTTCCCCCTGTGTTCTTGCATTGGTATTGCATTGTAAATATCACACAGTGCTATGTTGTAGCATAAGATTTCAATTCTTAACTATGAATATTTGTCCGTCTTCGAGATCCTTGCACCAGACAGTATTTACTGATACTCTTAGGGTTAACTAGATCTATGCTTACTTTCTTCTATTCGCTATGTGAGCATTTGTTGTTTTATTCACATTATATTCTTTCAATTTCTCATCTCATGCATCATGTTCAGTATTTTTTTTTTGGGGGGGGGGGGGAGGTCTGAAAGATTTTCAACAACACTG
>JBCEWB010472651.1:0-19551 GCA_039654565.1 Peronia peronii | reverse complement strand
TCGTGTTCATTCAGTTGATGTTTTCCCGGTGATTGAGTTTGAGTGACAAAGGTTGGGTTGTTGGTGCCACAGGTGCCTCAGAGCACAGAAAAAAATTGTGACTTCTTAACAGATTTTTTTTTTTCTTTAATTTTTTTTTATCATTTGCTTGATGTTTGAGAATTCTGACATCTGATCAGTATGGTATTATTTTGTGTTATTTCATTTAGCCAGTTTTCCTTTTTTTTCTTTTGTTGTTGACCCATGTATTCATTATCTGAGCACTCTGTCATTTGACTATTATGATGCTAGTTTATATTTTTCTCTTTCTCTCTCCTCTTGTCAGATTGTTGCATTCTGTGAGAAATAGCCTGTAGGAAAAGAATACAGTTAGATTGAAGACACCACAGAGATGCAAAAACATTGATCACTTATAGTTACATTGATCCAGCCATTCAGAATATAGGAAATATATATATGTTCAAATGCTTTTGTCAAAGAATTATGAACATTCTTGAATCCAGCTATGCATTTGTCATTTTTTGCTAGTCATGGCAGACATGTTTTGTTAATTGTCTATAGTGTTTTAATTTATATGAATAATACAAGGGTAAATTTGTGAATAGAATAATTCATTAAATTTTTTTTTTTTTTTTTTTTTATTTTTTTTAAAATTCTATGTGCCACATTTTTCACTGGAACACATCGTATGCTGAAAATAATAAATCACTTTCGTAGAGTGCATATTCTGCACTAAAGAAATCAGTGAATCACTTCCAGACAGAGCATATTCTACAGTGAAGAACTTGTTGATTTGGTTTTCATAAGTGCATACAGGAAGTTATTTAAAATTTTTAAAACATTCACTAAAGTACCAGCTAATAAAATTTATCATGTCATCTTCAGGAGAGAGAGCCAACTGAGCTGGAGCTTCAGATGGAGATTGAGAGATTGGCCGTGCGGGACTTTGCGCAGGACCGACTGAGGGACCCTGAGCTCCAGAATGCCTTGTCCTCAGTGGATGAGAGAGGAGAGAATCTCCTTCAACCTGGAGCTTCGCACCTGACCCTCACAACAACGGATTCCTTCATCGCAGGCAAACCAAAGTATGCACATTGTTACTGTGTCATTGTTACTATGGTGGGGGAAACAAGATTGGATATTATGATCAGTCCATTGATAGAAGTTGTAGAAAAAACAGTGCCGCAAATCTTAAATTTGATGTAGCCCTTAACATTGTTTGTACTGTTTTATTGTCATCATACTGGGGAATAAACTGAATATAATAACCAGCCTGTTGATAAAAATTACAAAAACAAGGTAGAGAAAACATTGAGTTTAACATTAACATTGTCTACATTTCTCAATTCCATGCCATAGATGTGCAAATGCTCCAGTCCTGCTTGTATATTTCAGTCCGTGTTTAACCCTGTCAACCTGTACTCCCAGTTTACCAAGTTTCTCAGTTTTACAAATAGCCATATTCCTGGTTCACTGGGAGTGGGGAGTTGGGAGAGGGCATGTGAGAATGAAAGCCCTCAGTGTAAAAAATAACCAATCAATCACACTTTAACATTACTTTCTGCAAGATTAGTTAGAATGAGGTCAAGATGGCAGTGCCCATGTGCATATTGTTGTCATTTTGCAGCAAAAACGATTCATTTTCCACATGAAGCCTGCGACCAATGAACCTTTGGCGTCAGGAATGGAAAGGCATAGATCTAGGTCACAGCTCCCAAAATTATTGACAGTTTAAGTGATTCAGACAAAAGTGAAGCTGAATTAGATGAAGATCATCCAGTTTCTAATATAGAATCTGAAGAAAGTGATAGATCTAGTGCCATTACCAATTCTGAACATGATGTAAATCTAGATATAGATCTAGATGTGGAAACCAACAAGCAGTAGGTACAGGGATATGGTCCTCAGCAAGATGCAGGTGATGCACCTGATAATTTAGGTGCTATGTAGAATAGAAACTTCACTCCATCACTGATAGATCTCATATTTGATGATAGTCACTTAGACCCCAACAACATTCCTTATCATATCACTGATGTGGGATATACTGGGTATTATTTTTTGGCATATTTTGTTCAGGAGCCCAGGCACAGGCTGTTCCAATGCCCATGGGGCAGAGTTCAGAGGGCTAACATATGTATGACAATGTATGTTACTAAGTGTTGTGAGTCATCCCTCTGAAGAATACATTCCTTTGAAGACAAATAAATATTTATCTCATCTTAGTTTATCTCATCTTTCTTTTGCTTTCTGAACTCTTGCTGCTCTACACAGCACTAACTCCTAGCTCTGTACTGCATTGTTTCCTTGATATGTCCAAATTCTGATTTTTACAAGATCTATAGGCCTCTATACAAAAATCTAGATTTTCCACCCATCATGATTTCACAATTGTGAACATATGTCTTGCGACCAGAGCAAATGTGGGAAATCACGCTGGACGATGAAGATCTACGGCCTTTTTTTGTCATTTTTAACTGCTTTCCAACTAAGATAGTATAATTTTTTTTCTCTTCACAAAACGATACTATAACCTTTTTTAAATCTGAGCAAAGAAAAATGTTGGTATCGTAGTCGGAAAATAGTAAAAAATAGTCAAAAATGGCTGTAACTCGAAATCACCCAGCGTGACTTCCAACATTTGCCCTGGGTGCAAGACATATAATTTGCTGCATATTTATATGTGTCTGATTTTGATGGCTTCTTAAGGGCGTGCTCAGGTTAGGTTTTCAGCGATAAGGCCTCAAATTATTGATTTTGGGATTCCAGTGAATTTGCATAGTTGATTATGTCTAGATCGTGAATACTAAGTGGCAAAGCTCAATTCTGCCGGTGCCAGCCCCAAAAATGCATTTGAATATACATGTTATACCTCATTAGTTTGAATTTTATACTGTATTGCCCATTTTTTTATGTTTGTCTTTTTGATTAACTGATGTTCACTAAAATCTTAGAATCTGAGCCGCTTACTGTCATCTAGGCATCAGATTAGGTACACTGATAGACTGTTCATATTTGTACGTAATAGGCTAGGTAATTTGATATTTTCACAATAAGAAAGCAGAAATTGTTTGTTCTTTTAATGTGGGTTGTTGTTTTTAACCCTTTTTCTGTCAACATCAACTTTAGAACCCTCCTGTATCTATTTCATCTGTCACAAACAAACAAAACCTAGCCTATTACCTCCATATAGATCTCGCCTTTCAGTATACACTTATGGGAAGTAAATATCTTTATTGGTTTTGTAAATTTTTAGAAGTTAAATTAGTTGTTTATTTTTCTAGATAACTGCAACAAGCAATATACTGAAATTTTTGTGATTGAAATGTCAGATTGTGTTTTCAATTCAAGGAGATTTCATTTCATTGAGGCCAAAATTTAAAGAATTCAAAATTTCATGAGAGCACCCCCTTAATGGCCTTTACATACACTTTGATGATTAATATTTTTGTGAAATTCCATTTTTTGATGACCATTGCTTTGATGCCATGTTTGACACACTGTAGCTGGCATTGTAGTTATACAGCATTAAGTAAAAACCCAGTTCAGCTGAACCCAAATCTGCACCAGGATGATTTCTCAAGGACAGAAGCATTAACGTGACAAGAAAAACATTTGATTCCTTATTTCTCATACTCATATTTGTTTTCATCCACCTTTGCTTGAGTATTGTCACACAAGTTATATATGCCAGCGATCCAAGGCTATATTCCCAGGTTTCAATTTCTTTTGCACATAGATTGTTACATAGGCAAACTTTGAATAACTTTTTAGCTTCTTCTGTTGAAACTCCTGAATCAGATCAAGAATTTGTGACGAACATTTTTTTTCTTGTTTCTTTTGATGAGGTAGCCATCTGCAGATAGCTGAATGGCAAAACGAGAACACAAACTAAGTATTTTTCTTGCGACAGGGATGTCATGTTTGCGCTTTCTGCCCCCCCCCAGAGCTATCCTCCCTCACTATATTTTGGACTTTGGCTTTGTGGTCCTGGGAACACTGAAGACTCATGTGGTGCGTGCCACAAACACCGGCTGGTTCCCAGTCTCATTCAGACTTGACCGGCAGAGTGTCGTGGCATCAGGGTTCCACATTGAGCTGGACAGGGTTCGCAACCTTCCAGGTGCCCCGGACAATGAAACCCTAGACTTCCTGGTCACTTTTGATCCCAGGGGCGCCAACTTGCATCTTGGAGCTGTGGAGGTCATTGTGCCTATCAGTGTAAGTTGGCTTCTGTTTTGCTTTTGTGTGATAGAGAATGTTAGATCTAATTCAAACCTAATTTAGCTGTTAGAGAATTTACACTAAGCTTCAGTGGGTATAGGAATGAAAATGGCAATTATACAAACATGGATACATTTGGTATTCCTTGCTTTCTGAGAATTTAGAAATTTTGTCAGGTTTGACAAGATATCCTCCTCCACAACCTGCATGTCACCCCACATGTTCTTTAATTTATGCTACATTCATTAGTACAAGAATCCAAAATTAGCCTTAAGGCTGCAAGATGTTTGGAAAGTAATTTTTCTGGCTGTTTTTGTTTTCTTTCTGTGGTCAGTCCATACTATCTGTTATCCCACACACTTTCACCGAACCTGTAACTTTTCCCATCTCTCTCATTGCTTGCGTCTGTGCACAGATTGTGAATGGACCAGTGATCATGATGCGACTACGAGCCCATGTGACCATGCCTGACATGGAGGTTTCAGACGATGTTCTGGAGTTTGGTGACGTCAAGTGCGGTGAGTGCAAGGTCATTACCATCCAGCTGCACAACCACCAGAAGGTCAAGTGTGACTGGGACTCCAGCATTCCCGATGACAAAAAACAGGTCAGGGCGACACATCGGATAGAGCATCATCATCATCATTACATCATCTCATTGTGATTTTCTAAAATTGCCTTGAATTTTGAGGCATCGGCTTTAACTGATAATTGACCTAGCAACAAATAAACAGAATTGAATATGGAGAATCTATGAAAATATTGAGAGCGCTATAATTTTCAGACCTGTTTTATTCTTTGTCAGGACAACAAAGAAAAAATCATGTATAAAGAGGGTATGATTAATGTATAAAACAAATTTAGAATTGCTTTGTGATCATATCATCATCATCATCATTTTATAAAAATGTCTTAAAATCTAAGATGACTGTCTACCAGCATCTAATCAAATACACCAAAAGAAGCAAAAAAATAATATATAGAAATTGGATATGCTAGAAATTGAATTACTTAGCCAAAGTTTTGATCCAACTTGGTTCTTTGTCAGGACAAAATAATGTGTAAAGGAGACCATGATGATGATCATCATTGTAGTCATTAATTCTGGGGTTATTTGGGCACCTCCTGATGAGTTGTGCGCAGTCTTTTCCATCCATCACACTTGTGGGTCAGGCCAGGGGGTCCTTGCAAACATTTTTCTAGTCCAAAAAGTGCAAGAAACCTAACACAGTTTTATGTAAGGATCTTGCTGAATACAACAACTATTTCACTATCAGTTTTGTGCTGTTTCCATGTTTTTTCTTTTTAAGATTTAGCAATCCTTGTCGGTTTGAAAACCAAACATGTGTATAAGCTTTGTGTTTTGTGTTCATCTTTCAAAGATCATCTGAAATAATTTTTCAAAATTCTAGCGGTTTCAGTCCTAATAATGGATTTCTTTGAAAAAGAGAAGCTGACATATGCTCCAGTGTAGTTTGATGATTTTGTTGCCTTCTATATGGAATAGACTTTCTTATCATGGTTCATGTCACTGAGTGGTTTCCAAACAAAATGCCATTTCTTGCAAATGATGATTTGAGAAATGAAATAGTTGTGGTGAATCAGTAAGCTTCAGATTCAGAATTCTTAAAATCAAATGTTTTATGAAGCATACATAACTTTGCTTTATTGTTTCAGATTGACAAACATGTGCCCATGCATTTGCGACGTAAGATTCGTCAGGGAAAGAAGAAGCCTCGCATCTTTGAAGTGCTGCCCCCTACTGGAACTCTTATGCCGGGGCAGAGAATCAATGTGCAAGTCAAATTTATGCCTACAGAGGAGGTGAGGACTCACTGAGCTTAATTGCCAAGCAGATTACACAACACCATAAGCGGTGTTTTATTTTTCTACTTTCTAATATTGAATATGAATCTGTTCTGATTTACAAGCAGAACTGTATATATTCAGTAGTGATAGTATCAAATGAAGGTGGACAAATGTTAATATTGTTTCTTGCTACATTGATACTGATATGAGGTTTGTGGTAGTGCAAATGCAAATATAATTTGATGCCATATTTCATTCTGTTATTAAAGCATATATATGATTTTGTTTTCTAGCAGTTGACACATGCATAATTTAAAATGATCATTTCTAGCTTTTTGCCATTTCATTTTCAAAAGTCATTCTTGTTTTCTTTGAGACTGAAAATGTGTACTGCAATAAATATGAAATTTTGTAATATTGTTTTTTTCAAGCTGAGGCCTTTCTCCCAAGTCTGCTTTGTTCTGATCTTATTTGTGATATCTTTGTCCACATGTTTGTGTGAATGTTTCTTACATATGTACTGTGTCTCATCAACAGTGAATGGAATTTTGAATGGAATTTTCTATTGAGGGCAAATGTAGTTTACCTTATCATTCTATCTTATATTATCTTACATTATATTATATTATCTGTCTTATTTTATCTTATCTTTTAATGCAGACTTCAAATTTTCACACATGCTAGTACTTGTATAAATTATTCATTTTACTATGTCGTAAGAGTGCATTATGTTTTGCTTTTTTTTTTCCTCCCAGAAATACTATGAGAATCGCATCCCCATTCGAATCGCACAGAGCAGCCAGCGCATTCTCCTCTTATGTCATGGCCAGGGGCTAGAACCGCGGCTGGACTTTGAGCGCACCCTGGTGGAGTTTGGCCCGATCCTGCCCCACAGTGTTGGTGATGAACAAGAAATTGTTGTTCGCAATCCCTGTTCTTTCCCTATTGAGTTTTATTCTCTTGAAAATGACTCATCTTATCTGGAAGAAGAGAAGGTAAATTCCACTTTTCGTAAGCAACGGGGGAAAAAAAACAAACACTTAAACCTGACAGTCTTTAAAATGATGTAATGGAAATCTATGTTGTTTTTAATGATTCTTTTATGAACATCATTTTATGAACATCATTGTGCATCTTAAAATGTATAATGATATGAGTCAGCCTGAATGTGATGCTGTTTGTGACATTGTAGTTTGTGTGGCTGTGTGAGTGAATGTTAAATTGCAAGTATGTTGTGCATCATCAAGCGCAAAAGTCATTTCTTTTACAAACAAATGAAGTATCCATATTTTTATTCTTCTCTGTCTTAATGAACAAAATATTTGCCAGTGACAAGTAAGAACAGAATACAGTGCTAAACTCTATATATTTATCCTGGTCTGTAGGGTATTTAGTATGAATGCAATCAAGACTTGAGTTAGTCTGAGTTATAGTATTATCACTGTCATAGGTTCTGCGGTTGATGAGAGGCTATGATGAGTACAATACCTTGTTGCTGCCTCCCCGCAGTGTAGGAGAAAAGTTGCCCCATGAGCTGCTCGACTTCTATGATGGTAATATCAGTTTCAAATGTTTTGGACATGAAATGACATGAATAATAATAAATCTATGTAATAAAAACAATTTTAAAAAGGCACATATGCTTGCGGCAGTATAGGGATTATAAAACTATCATAGACTATGATTGATCTTTTATCATTCCTGTAAATGCGAATGGAATGTTAGCTCTTGCTCTTTCTAGATTGAGATTTCAAACGCTAAAATGTACTTTGATTATCTGCGATTTTAAATGCTGTTTTAGACTTCCCAAAACATATCCATATTGGATTCCACTCCAAAATTCTAATTTGTTTATCAGATTACCATGACAAATTGAATCCAGAAAGCTTAAGACTTCTATAAAATGTTCGTTTTAATTTCAGTTTGTTATTTATTTTAGAGTTATTCTTAGTATTGATGGAAAATATCAGTTCATGTAATTCATAAATGGATTCAACAGGACTTATAAATGACAGGACTTACTTTGTCATTTGTTTGTTTGCTTTTTTTTTAATCGTAAAGAACAACTGAAGAAGTTGGAGGAAGAAGAAAAGGCCAAAGCAGAGAGAGAAGCTCGTGAAGAGATGGAGAGAAGAGAAAAGGAAGAAAAAGAGAGGGAAGGTAAAGTATTTTTTGTTAGCAACAAATTTGTTTGTTTTGAGTCAGTCATTTGATGTTGGGGATCATGTAGAAATGCAGTCTGTTCTCAAATCCTGTAATGAAGCAGTTAGTGTTTGTCATATCTTAAAGTAGGCACTTATGTGAACTCTGGCTGCCGGGCTGCGTGAAGCTGACGGGCGGCCCTTTGTCTTGTGTGACAGAGGAAAGTGCTCCCGTAATGCTTGATGTTTGACTATCCCTTCCTCAGATTATCCATTGTAATTCAATGATTTGAACATTTGGTTTACCATGGGGTCATTCTTCTGTGATTTTGATTTATATTTATTGAATATGTTGATAATCACATAAAAATAATTTGATATTCATCAATACAATAGTAATATCAAGTGAGAGAGCAATATAGCTGCAACCCTGTTGATATGCCATTAGTTAAAAAATTGATTAGTCAAAGCTATCAGTTGATCGTCCCACAGAGAGAGAGGCTGAACTCCTGCAGGAGGAGCCCGAGGAAAAGAAGGTGGAGGCCAAGACAGAGGAGCCGGCACCGGCCATTACAACCACAGGACCATCCAGAGAGCCCACACCACGGGAAGGGCTGGGCATCTCCGCCGAGGGCACATTTGACGATGCTGCTAGGAAGGAAGATCTCCTGGAAGGTATGCCAAGTAGGCCAAGAGAAAACCATGCTTGTGAAATGGAAAGATATGCCAGGAATGAATATATACCGGGCCAAAATTCATGATAGTCTTCTAAGATGGTCTACATACCAAAGTGGACAGAAAAGAAAAAAAGCTGAGAAAATAGACAAATCGGAAGACTTGATATTAGAATTTATATGAGGACACTCTCAACATGAAATGGCCATCGTCTGCTAAAGTGAGAAACATTCTGTTTGAACTCAAGCCAGCCCTGAATAACACAGCAGGAGATACATGATAAAAAATAATATAATCAATTTGAAAAAAAATTACAACAGTGAGCGGTATTTTACATCATGAATTACTTGTCTTATGTAGACTTTTAGGAGTAAACAGTACCAATCAAGTACAAAATGCTCTCCTTGTGAAATAGTTGACATTCACCATTATTATAGGAAAATATCATCACTGTGATTTATAACCTGTTCATGGCCCCTGGGGCATTAGGGTGTGTGGTTTTATGTCCTGAACTTTACATGTTTGTTAACTGATGGGTAAAATGATTACTATTATTATTATTATTATTATTGTTATTGTAATTATTATTCTAGTGGTTATTATTATTATTATTGTCATTGTTACTTACGTTCCCAGAGAAGATGATTGAATCCATTGCCAGTGGCCCAGGTGTAGGTGACCTGGAGATCACACCTGTGTCAGCAGCCATTGCCAGACACCTGGGCATCGACCTCACTCCTGAGGGCAAGTCTGCCCGCAACCGCCGCGGTATCGCAGTTGTAGTGCAAGGCCCACCTCAGTCAGGTAAATATATCACCAAATGCATACTGCAGTTCATGTTTTGAGGATCTTTATCATCTTGTTCATCTTAGGCTATTGAAAGGAAGCATAGGACAGCTCAGATGTTGTTTGTATAGGATGTATATGCCCTTGGGAGTTAAATGATTCATAGTGAATGATGACGGTTTTCTGAATGTAACTTTACCCTCACCTTCTGTTGAACAATACTTCAAGTTTGCACCTCTAAAGCAATGAAACTGATGACAAAAGAAAACCCCTGAAAAAAGAAATGTTTTCTCTTGATCGTGGACTGTGGTGCATTTGTAAAGCTAAGTCGACTCATGTTATGTGGCTCTTTGACTGTTGGAGTCATAACCAGTTACCATCCTGCTTAAACCTATCAAGCTCATAAAGCTGGTTGCTGTAACTTTAATAGTGTCTTCCTATAGCAATATGAATGTTTAACTTACTTTCAACAGTGAACAAATATCACTGATTCTATGCAAAAGAAATGATAGAATGGATAAGCAGATGCCATAATCATGAAAGGATTAGATAAAAAATTGATGTGTGTCAGGACTTGTATGTTTGATGATTTTCTGTTGGTTTTAAAAGGATTAAATGAAAAGATGATTTGTTTGTTGAAACATATGTTTATTGATTTTACGTTGGTTGTAAAAGGCTTTAAATAAAGTTGATGTGTTTATTGAAACAAACAGTATGTTTGACAAATTATTTTTTTTTCTCATCTCAGGCAAAACCAGTACAGCTGTTGCTTTGGCCAAGCACTATGAGGCTGCCTTACTGACAGTGGATGGGATTGTCTGCGATGCCATCGCTAACGGGAACACGCCAGCGGGACTGAGGGCCAGGGAGCTTTGTGCGGAGGCGGCCAGGATGAAAGCTCAGGAGCTGAAGGAACAGGATGGGTTGGAGGGGGACAAGAAACAGGGCGGGCTGAGTGTGGAGGCTGTTACTGCTCACACACAGGGAACCGGTGAGGCTTCAGCTTGCTAGTTCTGGAAAAGCCTGTAGTCTTAGTCAACAGAAATTCTGTCTTACTCATGGATACTTGAGAATGAGGGACAGTGTTCATTAGAATATGACACGCGACATGATGAAATCAGGCGCTCGTTAAATTGAGGCGACCGGAGAAATGACGTGTTTTTCAACAGTGAACGAATTTTTAAGGCAATTTTTTTTTCTTCACAGAACTCTTCTGTATCAATGTAAAAATGCATTTTAGAGTTCAATTTGCTGAAATAGATTGAATATAGGCCAAAAAATCGTAATTCAGCGGCATGGGCTAACAAAGGATTTACAAAACTGATTGGCCATTTTCTCACTAAATTCATCTGCATCAGCTGGTCACCACCATCGCCTTTAATTGCTAATAGCTCGACACCTACTTAAGAAAGAACAAAAATTTTTGCACACACAGACAGGGAAATGAAAAAGCTAAACATTGGTACTAATAACTCCATATGCTCAAAATTTGACGAGCGCCTAATTTCGTGTCGCGTTTCATATGTGTTGCTGCAACCTGTTACTGTACAAAGATTTAGAAACAGAAATGTTACTGTCTAAAACTTGAATATTGGGACCTTATTCAGTAAAGGAACTTGATGTCAAATACTGTCCTGCTCTATTATTCTATGATAGTCATGGACATATTTTGAAACAGAAAATCTGTCTTATATTATGGTTACCAGGGTTTGGGGCCTGTTCATTGAAAGAAATATTGCTGCATTTTTTTATTGTGCAAAGGATCTGGGCACTTGTGAAACTAGAGACGCTGTCTTACTTGTGAATGTTTGAGTAATGGGATTGTGTTCATTAAAGAAATCTATCTGTTGAAGTGCAAAAGATTCTGTAAAATTGAGTACTTCAATAACATATTAGAATCAGTTTTAGAAATGAGTTTATATTCTAGCAAAATATCTACTTCATGAAAATAAATGAGGACATCATGCGTAATGCATGTTTTATAACATCACTCTTTCTTGTGATTAGATAGGCTGGATGTCTTTTCTACAAACCGTGAATAATTTTCTCTTCGATAGAGTTGGGGATACAGTATGAAATATATTTAGATGGCATTGCAAATGATGAACATGCAGAGGAAAAGGAGGACAACAGATTTCATTATTTGCAAAAAGCTGCTTCCATGAAGATAGTTTATTTCACAGACAATCATCTGGGTTTTTTTTTGTTTTTTTTCTCTCTTGATGTTGAATGGTGGGAACAATTATATTTTCTCAACAGATGGCCTGTTTTGTTTTTTTTTGTAAACAAAATTTGAAAAGATTTGTATTTTAGTTTAGGAAATTGAAGTGATTTATGCCTAATTTTACCCTGTTTTTTGTAGCTGGCCAAGTTGGCGGAAGTCAAGCTGCAAGTAGGAAGGTGAGCACATTGCCCGAACAGAAAGGGAAGCAAGCAGTTGGTGGGAAGACAGTCGTCAATTCTTCTATTGAGGGGGCCACTGGAAGCCAGGTAGGACTGAAGACAAATGTGGAAGTTATGGTTGATGATTGAAACATTGGCAGAGTATCAGGTCCTTGAGCTTTAAAAAATGGAGCAATGCACTGTCATATTTTCAGATAAAAAAAAATATTATGTCTGATTTTAATTTAATGACAATCTTAGACACTGTCATAGAAAAGTAAATCATTTCATTTTTTTGCAGTTTCACTCATTGAGTGTGTGTGATTTTGAAAAAGCAGGGCAGAAACAAAGAAAAAGAACTGAAACAATTCAAGATTCTAAAAGCATCACATGGTCGTTCAGAATATTCAATCCTATGAACTACTTATGTGTTCTTATCTAACTAGTAGTGCCGTGCCACTGACTGAGCCCACAGTCCCATCAGATCAGTCACTGTGTAGTAGTTATGTACAAATTCCAGCTGTGATAGCTATGAACAACTTGATAGCTTTGTACAACCTGATACGATGTACAATTTGATAGTTTTGTACATGATACCTATACACAACTTGGAAGCTTTGTACTTGATACCTGTGTACAGTTTGGTAATTTTGTACTATTTGATAGCTTTGTACAACTTGATAGCCATATATAGTTTGACAGCTATGTAAAATTTGATAATTATGTACAATTTGATAGCTTTGTGCAACTTGATAGCTATATAAAACTTGATAGCTTTGTACAGTGATACCTATGTACAATTTGATACCTTTGAGCAGTTTGATAGCTGTGTACTCCAGTAACAGTTATACAGAACTTGATAGAATAAACACCTTGATAGCATTTTACACCTTGTGTGTGCTCAGGTACCCAACAGCCCCCCACCACTGACAGGGCCCATTGCACGTCGCCTGAGCATCAGTGCCAGCATCGCTGGGGAGGAGGGACTCATCTCGTGCGTACTTCCTGAGGATCTTCTGGTGGAAATACTGGCAGAGAGGCTGCAGGTGGGGAGTCACAGGGGAGGAAGAAAGAACAATGGAGAGAGAGAAAATATGAATACATAAAAATGAAGAGATTGAGGAAGAGCGTGGGGGGGGGGGGGGTGTCTTCATCTAGCGTTCATTCCTATACAGCACAGGCTCTAAGCACCTTGCAACCTTATCCTGACAGACCCAGTGGAGACACTCATAGACATTCTCAGCTTTCTGGAAATCATATAAGGCCGCCGCCTTTAGGCTCGCAAATCCTTGTTTTAATAACCTTCTCTGTCTATAGCTGGATACTTATTTCAACCTGGATCTAGTCAGGAAATGTGTATAACTTGTCTTTCCCAAGGATAAAATGCCAGTACTATTCATAGTTTAAACTGAGATTCCAGTACCATCTTGGCCTTGTTTAGGCTCTCAGGAGGGAGACAAGAAAATTTACTCCTTCCTGTACTGACCATGTAACTTTGGCTAAAATGACATCTTGTTCTCAACAAGTCTAGTGATGAGGAAGTTAATATATGCTTAAACTCATATTCTTTGTTGCAGTCATTGTTATGATTCTAACTCTGTTCTGTTAAAATCTTCCTATTTATTGTTCCCTCCCTATGGGCTTATGCAGATGTCCTAAATTGTATTGCTTTACATCTTGTTTCCAGTTGAACGATTGCCACCGTGGTGTTGTCTTTGATGGCCTGGAGACGCTATTCTCCCAGACCTTGTTCACTACAGCCAATGCCATTCTCAAATCTTTCAACAACCGCAGATTTATCTACTTCCTGACTCTCAAGCTGGACTACAACATCCTGAAGGAGCAGGAGAAGAAGGCTCAAGAACTCAAAGGTATTAAAAAGCGTTGCTCATTTTTTTTGCGCATACACCTGAAACAAGGAACAAATTTCTCCCAAGATTGTTTCTTTCTAACAGGTTAGCATTTGAAAATAAGAATACAATACTGTGAATAATAAATATAACCTGCTGTTTTCTTTTTGTATTAATCTGTCTTGGAAAAAAATGGATCCAGCAGGGCATGACAATCTGGCTTGATTCATACTTAAATAAAAGAAAGTGTCTTACAGCAGTATTTTCAACTTAACAAAATAAGGTTTTAGTTGTGGTGAAATAGTTTTTATCTTTCATCTTTTTATTTATGAATTTTAAAACATGGCAGGAAGATATAATAAAAAACAATGCAAAAGGGAATAAAGTGAAAACAGGACATTTAAGTGAGGGGTATTTTTAGCCTTGAAAATGAAAATAATTTAGGAAATAAATTTGGCAATTTTCACATGAAAGTTTGATGGTGAAGGAGGAGAAGAAATGATGTGTGGAGCACATTATAGTTTTTTTTCATCAGCAAACTCCAGTGCTTCAGTCTTTGTTTGTGCCTTTCCTTTTTTTCTTCACTCTCCAAATTATTTTGATCCTAATGGGATTCAATTGGATTTGCAGCTCTGGAAGAGAAACAGAAAGAAGAAGAAGAGATTCGCTGGCTGGAGGAGATGGATGAGGACGAATACGACGCCCTGACGGATGACATGAAGGCTCGAGTTGATTACAAGAGACTGATCATCAAGAAAGAAAGAATCAAAAGGTGAGGAATCAAATGAACCAACTGAACCAACTGCACTGGCAAATATTGCTGAGAATACTTCTGGACACATAGAGTAAGCTGAGTCCTTTCTTCATTTGTCATATAAGGGAAAATTTGCTTCTGAATGTACAGGTATTCTGTTTATGGAGGGGCTCTATCAATGTGTTCAATGACTTGGACATATTTAAGAGAGATAGCAGGGAATGGAACATGATGTTGTCAGTCATTGACATTTTCTTTATAAGATATATTATATATTTGTTGGATATGATTATCATCTGCTTCAATGTCAAAGATCAAAGTCATTATCATTTTCTATATAAGACATAATGGCCATTCTGTTTCTCGAAAACTGTTGTCAGCTTGAGATATTTGATTTCTACCATTTTGTATCGTCATTTTCTCCCTAGAACAGGGGTGTACAAACTTTTTTCAAAGAGGGCCAGATTTTGTGGGATGAAAATATGTGGGGCCCGACCATTGAGTCTGATATTATTGGAGTCATTAACATTAAACGTAAATGTAATTTTTACTGCAAATCGCATGCTTTTTATTTCACATAGAACTAAACAGAAATAAATCGAAACACTTTTTTACCAAAAATTATTCTCCCTATCATATTTGAAGACTACATAAAATGCAGAAAAAGCCTAACTGGGTGAAAAAACACAACTTTGGGGAAGATTAAACATATCTATGTTCAAAGGGGCTGCTGGTAGGTGGAAATTTGAGCACGGGGCATAATTGGCCTGCGGGCCGGACTTTGGGCATGCCTGCTCTAGAGTATATGCACATTTGAACTTCATATTTTGTGTTCTTGGGGTGCTGAGATCCATTTCCTTTGTGGATCTCTTTGTGCATCGAAATTTACTTTTTTATTTCCCCTATTGTATTCTTAGAGTTTCTTTGCTATGACCAAAAAAATCTGAAATCTGCTGAGGATATGATGAGAATAGTTTTGTGTGCTCCATTGAATATTTTGACTTTTATTTTGCAGAGAACAAGAGGAGAAAGCAGAAAGAGAGCGGATAGAAAGAGAGGCAAGGGAGGAGGAAGAACGCAGAAAAGAAGAGGAAATGTGAGTATCTCATCAAACTAACTGTAGGCAATAACATAGTGAAAACAACTGTTTGTAATCATTTTGTTTTTACAGGTTTTTGAAAATAAATTTGTTACTTTCAGAGGTTACATAAGTAAATTATGTTTTTTTTTATTTTGGGTCAGTTATACAGATAAGCAAACAGTGAAAACAATGAATATAAGCTGCAGAAGATACTAAGAGTGAACTATATAATCAAGTTTCCGACAGTTTTTTGCTATAAATGGAATAAACTGCATAGAACAGAATGTCAGTTAAATGGAGAGAGTCTCAAACAGATGCATGACCCAGGAAATGGAAAGAATGTCAGAATTATCTCCTAGGAAACCTAAATCCAGACCTGTATTAAAAAGAATACATTCAATGGTAACTGAACGAATATCCCATTATGGCATGGCTACCACTGCTAAGCCAAAAGAAACAGAAGCCCAAGAAAGATAACTGAATGATATTGCTCCCCACTCACAGGAGAAGCCGCAAAGGTCGCAAGGGCAAAACACCAGCCGCACCAGATCCCAAAGAGAAGGAGAAGAAAGTTCAAACTGCAGGTAAAGCTCAAGGTCAGGCCTCTGATCGCACCCAGAAGTCTCAGACAGGAGGCAAAGGTCATGAGGGTGATAAGGGGTCCGGCTCTGACCGCCCAGAGTCGCATGCAACTGAGAAGTCAGACACTCAGGTGGATGAGGCAAAGTAAGTGCTGAAAATGAAGTGTTTTATCCAACTCTTTCAGTGCTGAATTTCTACATCCTCCAAACAAATGTATGTCATCTTTCTTAGTTCTCCTCAAAACACAAACATTTATGATAATGCCATTGAAAGTCTATCAACCGGAGAAGTAGTAACCAGATCTGCAGGTCTACAGTATTACTGAAAAAGTAGTCTGATTCAGAGTTAAAAAGAGAAAAAAGGCATTCATTTGTGTTAGTAAAAGAATATAATTATCATTGTTTGAAGTATCCATATAGTGCTTATTCATATACAGGACAGGCCCTGAATACTTTACAATCTAGTAAGGAGTATCTAAGAGAAATGTGAAAAAAATGTGAAATACATAGAGAGACATTAGTATAAGGTATGATAAACATAAAGATAAATGTGAAAAGATACAACCTGCACAAGAAAAATGTATGAACTAAGTACAGACTGAGATTTGTATAAGATTTGATATACCTAATGTAGGGTAAGTTGACAATGTGTATCTCATATTTCCAGGAAAAAGAAAGAGAAACCAGGCAAGAAAGATCTGAAGAAAGAACTGCCTGATACCATGAGCACCGGGGAGGAGGTGAAAGACCCAGCCAAAGAGGCGGAAATGTTACTGATGCAGAGGTGAGCAGTGATGTAATGAGCCCATAGAGACTCAACTATGATAATATCCCAGAACTGTTTCAAGTAGAAAATATGATTATTAAACATTTTCCATACCAAAACATTCTGACATTTAACCTGAATATTTGCTTAAGGCTGTATGTTAGTTGAAAATGTGACAGATTAACTATTTTCCTTACCAAGACATTCAAATAAACATGTGAATATTGATAAAACTGTTTTAAAGCAGAGATTAGAAATGTGACAAAAGTAATCGCTGTCTCTCCATTGCATTCACATACAGATGTGAATATTGATAGAGACTGTTTCAAGGCAGACTATGACGTTTAATGCTTTCCTTACCAAGACATTCCATTACACATTAATCACGTCATCAATAAATCTTTGTGGAAACATAAAGCAGAGAGCAGATTCTGACAGTCACTATGAGAGCCAGGAATTAATATATCTGCAGTTTTCAAAAACTCTCCCTAAAGAATATCAGAATTGTTGCAATAATGCTTGATAACTTGTTAAAACAATTTTGATCTGGTTAGAGGAAGCAAAAAGGATAGGTTTCATTGCTAGAAATTCAATTTGTTGCAGTCATTGTTATGATTCTTTGTTCTGTTAAAATCTTCCTATTTATTGTTCCCTCCCTATGGTTTTATGCAGATGTCCTAAATTGTATTGCTTTACATCTTGTTTCCAGTTGAACGATTGCCACCATGGTGTTGTCTTTGTCATAACTGTGAAGCTGATAAGTAATCAAACAGTCAGCACACTGTCAGTATTGTTTCTCATACAGTAGATGCCAGCCCTTAATCTGAGGTGTAATGTTTGTGAAATTCTGACATTCTCCAGATTCCGCACATTTGAGGCAGCCCAGAAGGACATTCAGGATCTGCTGGAGTTTTGGGACCGCTCCACCTTGCAGCCAAAGAGACCCACCACACCATCGGAGAGATCCGAGGAAGAACACAAGGACCATCCAGCCTCCGGCAAGAAGGGCAAAAAAGGTTTGTGTGAATTTATCCTCAGAGGTTCCATAGTCAGCAGAACTCATGATGTTGAATTTGGTACATGGAATCATTTTAAGCTCATCATGTGATTAATGTCATAAGAGTGTCTGTCAATAACAATCATAGAAAGATATGTGAACCTCACATCTTTTTCTCCTGATTGCTTATTGCAATATGCAACAGCTGTAATAAATGAGCCCGCTCACTGGTCGTAGATATGATATGTAGAACATTAAACAAAATTTAAGGTGTTCTTACAACAAAGAAGAAAAACCAAGTCCTCTTTAAGGGCCAGTCATGCCTAGGACACTTTGCAAACATATTCATTGCGATTATTTTTATGATGATCATGTTACTTTTTCTTTTTATCAAGATATCAGTATTGTTGTTGTATTTGTAAAAGAGAAGAAAAGAGAGAGAGTCTGTTTTCAGTATTTATCAGGACAAATTTTCCATCATCAGTTCAAAAAGACAAGGTGATAGTGATGAAGATGAAGACAAAGATAGACTTTATTTGTCCTCAAGTGATAAGTCCCTCCACAGTTAAGACATAATCATCAATACAAGTAGCACATTCGCACACACACACACATGCACTTAGAGTAACAAATCATGAGTGACACCAGAACAAGGCAGACTCAAGAAAAACTCAAGTTGGTGCACATGTTCAGTTGTTTTCTTGTGTTTGTTGTCTGCACAGAGAAAAGTGACAAAGAAAAACAGAAAGAACAAGAAAGACTTCGCCAGGAGAAAGAGCAAGCTGAGAAAGCAGCCAAAGAGGTTGGTAGCTCTGGCAGTTGTCTTGCACCAGAAGCAAAACATCGTGTTACACTATGAACCTGAAGACAGACAAATATGAAATAATTATGAAATAATTTGAAAAGGTTCCTACTGCTGTTGACTCATTGAGCGACGTATCGGTTTATGAGGCACAATCTTCTCTTTGTCTGATATATAGTAAATGGAAATAAGAGGAGGGATTTAGGGAAAGAAGAAATATAAATTTCAGAAGAATTTAAAAATCAGCAAATAATGAAAAGAAAATCTGAATGATTGGAAAAATGAGTGAAACAAAAAGGAAAAATCATTAATTGCAGCAAACACAGTTAAAGAAAAGTTTTGAAAAGGAAACAGTATTTAGATGTGTAATTTTACCAACGCAGTTGTCACATTTTTTTTAACATGAAGTTTTTATTGGAATAAAAGAGCTAAACAGAATATGACATTGTCTCCAGGCGGCACAAGGTGAAGATGAGACTGTGGATGGAATGGAAGGGGAGGAGGAGAAGAAAGATGAGATTGGAGTGCCCAACATCATGATTGACTGCGCCGAGAAGACATTTGTCATACCAGAGAAGCTCGTGGAGTCGGAAGTGCTGCCCTCCGTGTCTGAGGTAGGTCTTTCTCTTTGAAGTGTTGGCTGCAAACAAACAAACAAAAGTGAGAGATTGGGGGGGGGGGGGGGGGGGGGGAGGGGGGGAGA
>JBCEWB010472541.1:0-19552 GCA_039654565.1 Peronia peronii | reverse complement strand
TTGTAGTTTCAGACCATTTGAGAGGACTTGAGCGGGCCATGTGGCCTTTGATTTCTCTTCTTCCGTCTTTCTGTTACTTATTGCCGCGATTCAGCTCTATCTACCGGCTTTCCCACAATCTTATTCTAAGAAAAAAAAATCATTAACTACTGAGAGATCTTGTACTTAGATGCAGCCGCACCTATGTGCATGTGGCATTTTCACAAAACTGGTCCGATAAAACCTAATTGTTGTCAACAAGCTGAGAAGTATCACAGCGATGCGCGGGCACAGCAGGAAAGGCCAGACCGTATAAATCCGGGATACGCACTATAAAGAGCGTTTTACCTGTTGGATATCTATCACTTGTAAAGTTAGTAACATCGACTCGAGTATTGCCTTTTCCTTTGATCTTATAAGGACCGGGACAGGAGAAAAAGATTGACTCTTTAGTGAATACGGATGAATCGACGTCGATTTATCAGTATGATTTTTAGTAAAGTAAAGAAGCGTCGAGACCCGTTCCAAGAAAAAAGATTGATTCATTTGAAAGTCGACTCATGAGGGTTCGACTCAGGTGTAGTCGACTGTATCTTAAAACTTAAAGAAGCTTATACTGTCCATGTATTTTGCCATTGCAAGAGTATCAAGAGAAGCCCTCAGAAGAAGTGACCATCTGAGATTAAGATTTTAAGCACATTGGTGACATTTAGGACTTCGGACCTTTGCCAATTCATATCTATATATCCAAGTAATCTTTATAGATTTGTTTATTCTATCTCTTCAATGTATTTTTAGGACATACAAGCAATAAAAAATGAAACTTTAGTGTGTTTCTTTTTGTAAACCTGAAGGAAGGGTAGTGCAGTTATGGTTGACCTTTTGAGAATGGCTCATATACATGCTTACTCCCACAATGCAGCCAACTTAGAGCCAACTTACTCCATTCTGTTCAAATTGGACTACAAGTTGCCCATTTGTGAAATTTTGTGTTGGGTCTACATGTAATAGCAGTATGTTTATGGGCATGACAGATGGGGAATTGCCTTTGTCTACCTTTACAATCAATTTATGTCGGCAAAAGTGCAGCTTTATGCCGTGTGTATTAAGATTATGAATATAGAGGAAAAAAAAAACAAAAAGAAACCGACCAGGTACGTTGATCGCAAAATACGTGCAATGTAGATAGGCTATGGTCGTTTCAAATTTCACTTTTCCTGCGGCCATTATCTCATAATATGGAGACATATGGGGATTTAATTTACAGCTAATATTGAACAGAAAAATCGAGTCCCCTAAAAGTACATGTAGGTCAATGTATGATGCCTTGTCTTTTTCTTTTTGAAGCCTTTCAATCCCAAGAAAATAGGATTATCTCAGAAGCGATGTTGATATATATAGAATCGTATTCTACATACAAAGTACATTTACTCAAACTACTGTCACGGTCATTGCAGAATACCAAAAAAACGTATCATGTACACCAATTACCCATGTTTAAAACAGAATAAAGCAGACTGCATGCATTAGATTCTGAATTTGAAACAGTAGTGTTATTCATAATACTGGTACAAATATTATTATGTAACCGGATTTTAACAAAATAGGGGAAAAAAACAATTTAATATGACTTTTTCCAAAGGACAATATAGAAATTAAGTCAAACAGAAAAAAAAAGCCATGAGGAAAAAAAATCATAACATGGAGCATATTATTAGTACAGTCTAGTCTGTCGAGATAACCACCTGCAAGTGACTGAGAGGTGCAACCTAACTGCAGTCAGTCTAGTCTCGAGAATCCCAATTTCTTGGTCCCCTAGCATTTTGGTGACTAAAATGACATGAACAATTTGACCCATCATGCTTAATAATATAGGTAAAATTATCAAACATCCTTGGCACTGTTTCCTTTGTTGAAAAGAAGAAGAAGAAGCAGAAAAAAAAACAACGCAATTTGAATCATTTACACTTGACTTGTAAACCTAAACTATGCACATGTTATAAAAAAAAAAAAAGTAAAAAAGGCTACAAGTACAGAGCACACCACATATATCCACATCGCTTATAAAGACTTTTATTGACATGATTTACAAAGTCCGGATTTTTTCCTCTTTATTTGTTAGTAAATAGATTCCTCTATATCGACATCCTCTCCTTTTGACTTCTCTTACGTCGACATGTCGATCAAATTCACTAAGCGGTGCAGGCCTTATTTTTATGCACAAGACATCGCTTCATCCCTCCTCGCTCGCTCCAACTAGGAGTACTACCGAGGCGAGCCGCGAGCCGCATACCATTTATCTATCACATGCTGGGTAATCAAGTAAGGAGAGGAATGGTGGGCACAACAGACTTATGAAACCTTATGTAACCCGGTGGCTCCATTGAAAGAGAAACAAAGAGGATTGTGTCTAGTTTGGACTCCGGTCAATGGGGGGATGGGAGTCGTCATGTATGCGTGCATGTATACAGGCTACATAATTATGACGCGTTTGCGCATCCATTCTCGTGCTGTCTAGATCTAGTCGGACTTGTGTAGTGGTCTCGTGTTTCATACGACCTTTAGGAATCACTTATGTCAGTAATCCCTGCCGTCTGCATTCTCGCACGATCTACTGAAACACTCAATTCCTTCTCAAGGCTGTGATCCGAGAAAAATGCTATTTTCAAAGCCAAAAAATGCCACAGAAAATGCCACAAAAAACGTCCAAAAAGCCAAAAAATGCCAAAAGCACAACTCACGAATTACAACACTTTCAGATAGTCTGCACAGCCCATTAGTGAGCATATATTAACATAGGTCTAATAACAGGTAATAGGATTAATAATTAACCTAAACACTTTTTTAAAAAAATGGCACTGCTCACATGGATAATCTCCAGATCCTCGCTCCATAATTATAATACAAACATGACAAATACAAGATCAATGGACAGGGCGAAAGCCCGGTGTCACTGCATTTATCAAAGGTCACGATGAATAAAGTTGGAAAACTGAAAACCTTTTGTTGTACCTCAGCCTGCCAAATCACCATACATATGCAAAAACAATTTAACTTTTAACGCCCCTGTGGCTAAGTCCATTCAGCCAGTCACATAAGTTTCCAAAAAGGGTGTACCAATAATGATTAAGAACAGAAACGGAGGTAGGCCTACACGTATTGGATGTCAAACATAGCCTCCGAAAATTGTATTTAAGTTTCACATGACATTGATTCAAATTATGTTCTGCTGGATCATCAAGTGAGCATTTCAAATTGGCCATATATTTAGTAATCAATATCTTTATGTGCAGCAAGAACAGATTTTCTTTCGTGATTTAATAACAAATTGCAAGGAATGCCAAATAGGTATTTTGCCTCCCGAGATGCGCATGTACTCCTTATACATAGCATGTTGCTGGTGTGGCGTGACCTTCAGTCCACTTTTAGAAGTTTGTTTTGGCGTGTTGATGAATTGATCCATTTATCTTCAATTAAAGATTAGATCTAGGCTCTTAAAATCTTTTAGATCTAATTGCCAAAGAAAGAGCAAATCACACAACGTTCTCTGCGTTGCAACCAATTTTTTCATTCCCCAATACAACACTGATTTTTGCTTGGATGGGTAGCCATTGCATCAGCCCAGTAGGCTTTTTCAGGGTCATATCTTCATTCCGGTATTGGCTATGTCAGGCAGGTCTAGAGTTGAATTTCTTTGCTGGAAACTCCCCTTTCTTCTGTGCTTTTCCCCTTACCCCTTCTTCTATATATATAGTCCCTCTCCATAGCAGTAGGCCTAAATTTAGATCTAAATTATGTAGATCTATATCTGTTGAGGACATGAAGCCAGGCTTGATCATCGTCACTGCTCGATCTCGATATCTCAGAGTCCGGTTCTGGCTCACCCAGAATAATCATATTCGTCACCTTCAGTCTCCTCAACCCGCAAAATACCAGTGCACCTATTTAGATTTAAAAAAAAAAAAAAAAACGGGAGGGGGATACACAACGGCGTTTCTCAGACATTCTGGTGGATTTTTTGTAGATCTAGACGGTTGCTAGACGATTGTTTACGTTCTGACTTTATTAAGTGCTGTAGGCCATCTAGTGGTCGACTGTAGTCACAACAGTAATGAAACCACTCGAGTTATTGTGATTTTGTTTTCGTGCCAGGAAAGAAAAGTCCACCAAATTAAAAAAAATCTCAAAATCAACAAAGAATTTCTATTCACTGCCATTATTAAAATGTACAAAAATGTCGAAAAATGCTCCAAAATGCCAAAAAATGCCAAAACGGCGAAGAGTGCGGCAAGTAGGTAAAAATGCGGCCGCATGAAGTGCGATGCGGCCGCATTTTTCTCGGATCACAGTCAAGGCTTAAACTTCAACTAAACGACGATGCCGCAAAAGATAAACGGACGGGTGCTAGATCTAATTTTATTGATTTTTTTTTCCCTGGTCTAGGGAAATAACCATATGTATCAATATTTCGATCGGGGGATGACGGCTTCCCCTTACGTCAAAATACAGCACTATTACTTGCTGTCATTACCCACCTTTGCAATGAATGAATACCATCATAAAGAGGTTTCTCCTATATCGACTTTCTCTTATATCGACACAAAATGTCTGGACCCTTACAATTTTTTACAAGTCGATATATCTGGTGTGCACTGTACAATGAATAAAGATGTTACATGCAGTTAAACATTGCAACCTAATTTCTGATTTACTGTGTGCGCACAAGCGTACTATTACATGTATTTGTGTGTATGCATGCGGTGCATCTAAGTGGGCGAGAAATATTTATATGTATACACATGTGTGTTTATATGTGTACGTTTGTATTTCAAGCTTTTGTTTCTTTCCCCCCTTAATTTTTTTCTGCACAATGTATTGTTTTTCTGTCCTACATTCATCATGTGCATTGTACATGTATGTATATTATGGTGTATCTTGTATAATAAAACTTTGTAGCTTTTTGAAAGGATATCGATGCAAATCCTCCATATTTATTGTTCTCTCCTCGTTTCATCTTTTATTTTCGCAGTGTTAGAGCTAGTATACAATGCAGGAATAAATCTGGAAACGACATGTACATTAGTTCATTAATGACAAAAAATATCCTGGAATCATATCTGCAAAATGTTTTACGAGAAAATTTAAAGAGCACACCAGTAATACGGCATGTAATGTATTAATTCTGAGGCACAGATACCGTATGATAATCATATTATAGTTTCCCAAAATCAAGCAGTGATGTAGGACACAGCCTAGCCAACTGGCCTAGTCATTCGACCACTGAGTATTAACATTGGTGGGTGCATAAATGACTTAGTGATCAGTCTAATATTACTGCACTGTTAGTAATACCATGTGAACAACAGACATAATGTGTGCCATTAGTGAAAGAAATGTAACATACAGCAAAACCTTTACTTGTTCATCACAAACACAATTTCTACTAGGTCTGTTTTCATGTAATCAGTACATGTAATCAAGGCTAGCCATTAAATGTATACAGTAGAAGATAAGGAAGATTTGTAAGGGTCCTTAGCTTTGGTCCCAAATATTTTAAATTACGTGGCACTGGCGTTGATCCAGTGTAAACTATCCCTGACCTGGTATCAATGTGGATTGCAAAGCAAGAATTCCCATTAAATGTTTTCCCAAATATCTGATGTGACATGGGATAAACAGTCATAAAATGAGCGCTCTCCTCTCGCTTCATATACTGCTTCATTTTCCTCTGGTGTAGAAACTATGGTAGCGGTCAATGAAGAGGATTTTGATTCGCCATCCTCGTCCATCTTTTCCTGTGATAAAATTATGTCTGGAGTCTGTTTTCTTCTTGATCTTAACTTTTTGGTATTCTTGTACCTGCGCAACTTTTCAACTGTAGAAGACACTATAGCATGAATATTTCTTTCGCCTCTGTTCATTTGATTTAATGCTTTCCAATTAGTGGAGGCAGCTGGCTTCACTGCAGTTGTTTTATTGGATTTTTTTTGCATATGCTGCAACATACAACAGAGCTTGGAGGCATTTGGAAGTAATGCTCTATTGCCCATTTGACATCCTACTCCAGAATCCCCTCCTGCCTTTTCACCGACATTTCCACTCTGATCTAGTTTTTGCAGACTTGACATAGGCAGGTGCTGTTCCTGCTTTGAAGATTCAGTGATTTTGGTGTTCAGAAATTTACTCTCACAAAGATCTTTCCTGCATGCCCCTGATGTTTTTCTTTGCATTTTATCCTGCAACTGAAATGATATCTCACTGTCAGCATCATGATTACTTCTGGAGTCACCATGTTCAGGTTTTTCAAATTTACTGGCAAATACTGGATTCAACTTCATCTTTAATTTATTGATATCAATGAAACTATTCTTCAAGACTGCACAGACATTTTTGCTAGATTTACTGTTGGTCTTCTCAGTGGGATGAGTTGAGATAGGTTTTGCGCTGTCCTGAAGCATTTCTAATTTTGAGAAAATACCATCATTTTGTTGTTCTCTTGAACCTGTATGGCCTAGGTTCACTTTCTGAGGCATTTCTCCTAAATCACACGAACTGATAGGTTGTAATTCATGCTGAGATTGATTTTCTCCATCTGAAATGTGTTTGGTTTTTTTCATACTACTTGACAGAAACTTAGCTGCCTTGGCTGAAACTCTGATTTCAGAGTTCACTTCTTTCGCATTGTGATCAATTGTTTGAAAATTCCTTTGAACGTCTTCTACAGACTCCCATTTATCTTGGTCCTGAAGTGACACATACTTGTCTTTTTGTTCCTGTCTTTCGTTTTCAGACAGCCAAGCTGATGAAAATGATAAAACTTTGTCTTGACAAGTAGAATTTCCAAGTGTCATCTCTTCTGTATTGCCTGTTTCTTCAGGGGCTTTCTGTATTGTATCTGTCCTCAGTTTACTTGATGACTGGTCCTCAATGTCAGGATCATGTAAACACCTGCAATTTTTGTCACTCAATTTCTCATCAGACCCTATTTTGTGCGAAAAGCATTTGGTATCTCCCTCTGTACTAAGATCATTAGACATATCTGAAGAACCCATACTATTACAAGGTTCTGAACTTAGCTCAAACACATTCAATGGTGCTTCTAAACCAAGAAGTTGCCCTACTTCAACCTGAGACATAATACTGCCATTACATTCATCAATGCTTTCATTATCAATGGATGAAAAATTGTCCCCTGTATCCTCCTCATTTCCATTGATCTTCAAAACTGATTCTTCACTGACATTACTGCTTAGCACTACGTCTTTCTTGTCAAACTGTGGCTGTTCATCATAATTTGTCACACTCTTAGAACACAATTTCTTTTCACATTTATCTAAATGTCCCATTTCTTCAAGACAACTGGACAGAGTTTCATTGCTACAACTGCTGCAAGGATGATCAAATTTTCTAAAGACACAATTGTCATTGGTTTGTTCTGCACTGAAGAATGTTGGTTGAGCCTCACAATTTATGGGCTGACCATTGTGTGTTTGCCTTTCAGAAACAGTGTTAACTTCATGGTGATTAGAAGCCATAGTTTTACAGTTGTTCTGACCAACACCATGGGAATACTTTTCTATGACTTCAAACTTCCTTTCATTTGATTCATTTTTAAGACCTGAAGATTTGTCCATTTCCGATGGTATAACAGTTTCTGATTTTTCACTTTCTTTGACATATTCTATATTCCCTGGACTTGCCTGTTTCGATTTTGTGATTTTTTCTTCAACACAATCAGTTTCTTCCTCCATGGCTAGACAACTATGATTCACTAATTCTGTAGAATCCAATGTTTTATTTTCCTTGAATTGCTCATTTCTTTTGGCCTCCTCCTCTTTCAATAGCTGTGCCTTTCTGAGCAAAGATTCTAAAACTGATTCATAATAATCAACAATATCTTTTTTGGGTTTGCTACTGGCTTTTCTTGACAGTTTACACCCTTTCTTTCTTCTCCTTTTCATCATTTTTCTTTCTTTCACAGAAGCCTCTGTGCTGTTGGATACGAAAGCATTAATAGCTGATTTCACATCTAAGGATTCAACTAGCTTCTGGTTCATTTCATGATCTGTTTCACTTGAATGTAAATAATTATCACTAGGTATTTTACAGTCAGGCTCACTTAGAGATTCTAATTTTGTTAGAATCACCTGGCAAGGTCTCAGAGTGAAATTTGCTTCATCGCTTTTATTCTTAGAAATATGGTGTCTTGCATTTTGGTATTCAAGGGAATCTACAGCACGATCATCGTTTGCAAATGTACCGCTTATTCTTCTATTAGTTCTCACTGTTCCTTTTCTTGGCAATACCAACTGTTTTGAAATAAGATTCTGATCTCCATTTTTTACGAGTGATTGACATTTCTGATCCGGTTCAGAGAGTGCTTCATTCTTAATGGCTATGCCAAAGATTTCACTTATAGTGGGTGATCTTGACAATTCAACTGTGCTTATGGGTTCCAATGTAACACCTCTGTAAACAGACTTGGATCTTTCCTGGGATGAATCATAAGCTTGCTTTTCCATTGTATCACTGTTTTTGGGTGTCCTATGAAGAAGTTTGGGGCCTCTTATTTTATGTCCACTGAGTGCTCCATCATGTAAAGAAAATTTTTCACTTAAATACTCTGCCACAGATCTTTTCTGCTGACGAGACTGTTCATCTGGCACAGATCTTGACCTGGAACATTTCCTTGTACTTCTTATATTTAACGGATTTGAGTGGCTGGATTGTCTTTTAAAATCACTACTGGTGTCTGTCAATTCTTCCTCAGCCAGTCTCATTTGCTGCACAGAATGTGTTTGCTCTGGAACAAACTGTTCTAATGTTGGTATTATGAGTTTGAGTCCCAGCAATGTCTCTGGATGATCGTTTAAGCCAATATCAATGTCTACATCAGAAAGATTTGCAATATCTATTTTTTTCCTCTCCACACAACCTGATGATTTAGAAGATCCAAAAAGATTTATGGCATTTTTGGCTTCATGGCAAATGGTATTGGGGTTGTCTGTCATATTCATTTCATTTTCACTGGTGAGAGATGCTGTGACACTAAACTGGGACAATTCATTTGAGCCTACTGGACCTTCTTCAAGTTCAGGGGTGCTGGGAGACTCTGCTTGTTTCAGCTTGTCCTGGCAGGATGCGTCAGAGGCTTGTGTATTGAGAACTGATGTTCTCACTAATGATAAAGATGATCTGGAATAATTAGGCAACACTGGTGTTGTTACTGGGTGACTGGAATGCATTGATGGAAGAAGGCACTGTGATGTTGGAATGGGAATGTCGACTGATGTCGTTTGAGTTTCAAGACCTGAATTGCAAGAATGCACAGTAGAAGATTGACCATATTCAGATTTGTTCCCATTCCACACCGGTCCACTGTCCACACTAGTACACGGAGAAGCATGGATTGCTGTATCCAAATTGTTAGCTGATTGACCAGATGTTTTCTCTACTGATTTTAAACGTGGCTGAAACCTAGTCGAAAACTTTTTCTTCCTTCTGATTTTTGAATGCAATAAAGATGTGTTTCCTCTATCAAGCCATGGTGGTAAATCTTGTGATAAGCGCTGCTTCAGGGACTCAACCAAGGATGTAATTTTGCTATACGCCTGATGCTGATCACCACCAGCACAAAATGTTGATAGTTCAGATGACTCTGGTGAGGCTACTGCCAAAACTGACGATGAATCAGTCAAATCTTGTTCTGTGTCAGAATTAAGATCACTTGCAGATGAAATTCTAACTGATTCTGAAACAGGAGATGATGGCAAAGATGATTCTGGACATGACAATTCTGACTCTGATGTCAAATTTGGATACCGGCTGCTTGGGCTCTCTGGCTCATCTACAATATAAGTTGCAGCTGATTCCATTTCATTTTCCTTCTTGTTGGTTGTTACTGACTCAGTTTCACTCCCAATGATAAACATTTCTTCACCATTGTCAGTATCTGAACTACTACATTTTCCCCAAAACTCACCATTGTCTACTCCAGATTTTCCAGAATTAAATAACCCTAAACTGCTGTCACTAAGAGCCTTACTACAAAATGTGCTTTGTAGCTGAGACAAAGCACTGACATCACTATGCAGGCTCTCTTGTATCTGCGAAAGTGGACATGCTCTCTGTTTTGGTAAATCAAAGAAATGATCTATAGGTTCATCTTTGATAGTATTACATGACAAATTGTGGTAATTTTTAGAATGTGAGCTTTTCTCTGGGGAAGCCAAACATGACCCTGAGACATAATTTTCAGCTTTACGCTCATCATCATAGTCATCACCATACTTTTCATGTTTAATGAATGAGTCCACACCAGCTTCTGCACGCCGCTTCCAAGGTTCTTCCCTAAATATCAATTTTCTATTTTCTGAATTACACTGTTTTTCTTTTTGCAACATTTCAGCAAAACTGGACATGTCATAATTTGAATGCTTATCATCTTGAAATTTGTTTTCTGCCATGATAATTTCTTGGAGCTTTTCTGTATACTTGCCACTTTCTTGCATCCTTGGAGAAAATTCTGAAAAACTGTCCCTTCCTTCAACTGCATTGTCCTCAGTGTTACTGTTAAACTGCTCTTCCAACTTTGTGCATTCAAAGGGTTCTTTTGGCACCGAATTTTGAACAATTATACCAGCTGTGTACTGATTTTGTTCAGGAACCTCTTTTGCACTTGGAAGCCTGAGAATACTATTGTCAAAATCCCCAATGCTTGAGGCATCAAATTCTATCTCAGTATCATTGTCAATCTCTGCTCTATCTATTTCAATATCCACATGATTATCTACTTTCCAACGATCTGATGGTACTTCTACTTGTTTAAATGTATCCCTTTTGAAACCCTCAAGAATAAAACTGCTTCTTTTGTAATTCTTTTCAGTTAAATGGTGGGTTGAGCATAGTGATTCCTTTCTCAAAAAAGCAGCCTTATTTCCCTGGCGAGAATGAAACAATAGATGCCTTGCACATGATTTTTCATCTTTTTCAAATTCTATTACTGCTTTGTCTAAATACTCCATATCTTCAACATCAAACTGTGTGCGGGATCCTCCCAGGTTGAAGAAAGGCACCAAAAAAGATCTTTCAGATATGATATTTTCAAAAGTATTGAATTTTACATAAACCTTGTGACCTGCAAGAATATCTGAACACATCAACTTTTTTCTGTTTGTGATGCTGTTGTCCTGTCTCAGCCGAGGATAATCCCGAACAGAAATTTTCAAAATATCTGCTTGTTGATATGATTTCTTTGTTCGTCTCTTTTGTTGGACTTCTGTTTTCTTTTTGCGAGGTAAAGAAAGATCATCCTTTATTTTTGCATCCTCATGTTTCTTGCAATCATTCACTTTGTCAACACTTTTATCTACTGCTTCAGTATATCCATATGAGCACCGATGAACAAAAGACATACCCCTTGTGGGGCGTAAACTTCGACTGATATGGCCCACACCCAACTGAGCCTTGAAAACCTCTTGTACTGCTTGCTCTTGACAGCGTTGGAACATTTCCTCTGCAGTTTCTAACTTACTGACACTGCATGGCTGTTCCTCTTTTATTTTATTTCTGATAGAGGGGTCATTCCCTGCGGATAAAGTTTTACCCATATCTTCAAATTTTCCATTGGATGTAAAAGAATCCTGTGTCACATTTCTTCTAGCTTTTCTTCGCTTACATCGGTTTAATCTAATCCTGAGTTTGATTCCTTTGGGCCTTGAAGCAACAGAGGGATATGAACACTTTGATAATTTGACTGATTTAGTCTGGTGTAGAAATGACTCTGACGAAGATGACTTGATCCCAACTGTTATCCCTGAAATGTCTTTTCTATATCCCATGAGTTCTTTTTGATCATCACAATGCTTACTATCATAGGCATGCATATGATGTAACATTAATGGAGAAATATTATGATGGTCTTGCAATGTCTCATTTGCATCTTTCACTCCAAATGGCTCTTGCTGTTTATCATTTGCTGTAGGTGAAGTTTGTCTGGTTTTGACTGACTGGGCAAGGTTTTTGTGTCTAGGCAGTATAACCATCTTTTTTGTGTTGTCGGTGATAGTTTCCATACCAAGTTTAAGACCACAATTATCTAGTTTCGACTTTGTAACACCACCTTTCTGAGGCTGGAAATGAGGTGACAATACATGTGCATGAGATCTAGTCCGCGACATTTCCCAAGGGATACATTTCTCTACACCACAAAATTCTTGCAAGATACAATCATCTTTCAGCTGTTGTGAATTAAAATCTTGAGCCTGAGTGACCCAGTCTGCAACATATGTTCTTGGTAGTCCTTGTTCAGGTAGATGAGGATGGTCAGTTTCAGCCTGGCTTCTCTGAAGTATGTGATGGATATTTCCCATGTCATTTTCCTTACAACAGGCAGTTTGGGTATGTCCAACATCTCCTGTTAGATCTGAATTTACTTGCAGCACCTGTGCTGTCTTTGTTGTTTGTCTATAATCATGTGGTGCTTCCTCTTGATACTCTATTTCACTGCTAATTTTTGGACAGCAAGGTTCTTTATACTCAGTCGAAACCAATCCTGAGCCAGATGTAGCAGGAATGATTGCTGATTGGTTGAGGACAAAAGTATTGGATGAATTTTTGTGTGTACAATTATCCTGTGATTGAAGATACTGTGGGGCTGAAGTCCTTGTCACAGAATAAGGAATGTATGTGCTAATGGACTGAGAGGATAATGGAAATGCTGCTGAACCTGAAGCAGCATATTCATTTGGTAGAACAGGCTTCTCCAAATTTCTCAACAATGAAGTTGTATAAACGGATGTTTTCGGGACTGAAGTAAGAATTTTAGGCCTTTGAACTAACTTTTTAAGAGAACTTGACAAAAGTGGCTTTCTTGTATGTGAAGCATGTGAAACAAATTTAAAAATAACACTACCAGTATTTTTGCAATTACTCTTTGTATTTTGTTGAACACATGTACCACTGGAATTGTTTTGAACAACATCATTAGCAAAACTTCTACTGACATGATGCTCAGTATCAATGAAGGAAGGAATACTTTCCTCAGGATGCAAGTTCTGATTGTCCTTCCTTGAGGTTTCATTCGACTGCTGAAACTGGGGTACTGAAACCAGGTGCCCTGAATGTTTCAATGCAGCTTGATCCGACTGCGCAAGAAAATGGCTCTCAGTTGTTAGCTGGCTACTTGGAACTGGAGCAGCTACCATAATTGGGGAAGAAACTGATAAGGTAGACAGAGGTGATCTAGGAAAACCGTTTTGCTTTATATTCATTTCACTGGTGTTTCTGTGCAACACTGATGAAACAGGAACAGTAGTGAAAAGACAACCTTTCTGTAGCTGAACACCAGAGGGTTTTAGGAATACTTTTGCAGGTGATACTTTATATTTAGGCCCATCTGACATATGGAAAACTGAAAGTGACTGTCCCAGTAATGGAGATCCAAGGGTTTTGACTGGTTTGTTAATTCTATGTACTAGGTTAGAACATGGATCACCTGAGTTTGACTGAGGTGAAATGATAGCTGCATTGGAACTGAAAATTGTATTCTGCTCTTCACTCAATGGGTTTTTGTTTGCAAAAACTGTGGAAAATGAGCTCTTATCCTGCAATTTGATCACAACCGATTCATCAAGCTTACGACTAGTTTTATCACAAGTTTTGTCACAGTGGTTGATATTCTGTCTCATCTTGTCATCTGGAATATCCACATCTGATATAAATGATTCAAAACTGTGCATTTTTTCCTTCCCACTAAGTGGATGTTCTGAGGCTGCAGGCCGACAGCTTTGACCAAGCTTGTATTTTCTCTTTTTATTATTTTTTTCAAGGTCATTCGCTCTTTTTCGTTTCCCACTTCCTCCATTAATGATTCTAACTTCTTGTTCAGTCAATACTGGCTCAACTGAAGATGATCTTGGCTCCTCATTTGAAATGTCCTTTCGCTTATAGCACATAATACATGAGCATTGACTTACTTCTCCTGGCGTATTTGTCCCCAAAGCTCTGTCAACCAACACATTTTCTGCATCCTGTTCATTGCAAGTCCCTTCACTTTTCATTAATCCTTGTTTTGGAAAAGGACCTGTCAACCTTGGAGCAACTGAATGGCCCATCCTGGAGTATGGTCCTGTTCTCATTTCTGTTACAAAAATGCTCTCCGCATCCACACATTTTTTTATGCTGGCTGCTCTGGTAACAAGCCCACTTTGAAAAGACTGTGAATTGATTTCACTTCTAAAATCACTTGCCAACAGTGAACTTTTTGAAGAATTCCAATTTGTACTTGCATCACTTCCTGCTTTACCAAAAATGACATGGGCAGTTTCACAGTCATTCTTCAAAAGAGATTGTGATTCTGATCCACATCTTTGTGACCCACTGTAAGCTTTTCTTCCAGACCCAGTACTGAAGGAGTTACATACTGAGGTGGCTGAATGTGAATTACAGGGCTGAGATCTAGAAACAGCAAATTCTGGTAAAAGGTTCAGCCTGTCTGAGTTATTTGAAATTTTAGGACATGCACAACTTGTAGGCATCATTGTTGACAAAGGAGTCACTGGCAATGTACTTGCCACAATTTTATGAATATCATTATTTGTAGTTAAGTCACAGACAGGCTTAAAAATCCTTGTTGGATTGCATGGTCCATTTTCAGAATGAGGAAGATTATTTTTATCACTTCTGTCCTCAAGTGAAACAACAAACTTGCAATTCTCATCCTTACTGCCATCATCAAAATCAATACAACTGTCGCCTGTCAGGAAATTGGACAGGGATTCAGCATAATCATCCTTAATAGCCATTATGCTGTTGCGCGTGTTTAAACCTGCAAAGAATAAAAATTGAGAATCGTATTAAAATAAAGTTATTGAAGAGTACATGTACAAGTGTACCATAAAAAAATTACATTAATATCAAATACATATTATGCATCGGTAGTTAGGACATGAATGCCCAATAGCTGGCTTTCGCTGCCTGCAGGTGGGAGCAATGAACCTACTTATATACTCTGGGTGCCCCTGCGGGGTGATGATGAGAATTTGCTTGCAGGATAGATCATCTTGGGAGGTTAAACATTCCCTCTTCAACCTTTTGACTCATCAGCAAAGAATGGTGTTTAAAAGGGTTGGGGGGGGGGGGGGTGAAATATTGTGAAAACCTGATAAAAACAGGAAAAACAGAGACAAGTCCTGTTATGAGAGATCCCTGCTATAACCGATATGCAATGAATTAGAGGAATAAGAAATCAGCAGCCTATTGCCTGTTATAGGAACCACTTTTTTTTTTCACGTATAGTTTCCCTTTAGTGAATTCTTTCACTTTTGCATATATTACGACATCTTATGCTAGAAAAGGTCACAGTAGGTACATGTATAGTACATGTACTAATAGTCAAAAGTCTTAGCATAAATATGACAATCATTTTGGTGATGTGTGGAAAAGAGAAGTTATCAAAGTGATTGTGATAGAAATGCGATGCGAACAAATCTTGACTGATCCACAGCACACAGTTGAAACAATGTGATATCAACATCGCAGAATGTCTCACATGCAACTGCCAGTATTCATCACTGTTGATTGGTTGACTGGACTAAGTGGTCAGTGATGTGAATGGTAAGATACATGTTTAAATTACCTAATGCTAGGAGTTGCATGTAACGAATCATGATTATACATGTTGGGTGCACGTGAGTGTATGCTGTGAGCAATGTTTGGCAGGTCGTCATTGTATACATTGGGCCCATGCAGATGTGTGTTGTGAGTGTAGCATGTCTGAGATATTCTCTAAGCATTTTGTAAGGGGTGGTTCCAGCCAGATCTTGGGCGTGTATTATGTCACGTGTACGCACTACATCACGGTTTTGTGCATGCAGCAGTAATTTGTGATGAGGACTTGTTTGTTCAAGGGGGTTCGAGATGCGCTCTATGTCACGGTTCTATGTGTAGCAATGGCAACTGCTAAGGTCGAGAGAATTCTGGTCTGTTAGACCCGAGTCTCGTAGGTTCGGGACAGTCCAAGACTGGCTGTTGTCTATATAAGGGCTCAGCCAGAGAAAGTGTGAAAGGAGAGAAAGTGCAATGCAGTGAGTGCCAAATGCATCAGAGTTTGACAGCTGCCCTGAAGTTTGTATTGTTACCAAGCACCTGCAATAAATTCTGCATCATTTCGACGTAGAGGACTCCTGTTCTTATTCCTCTGCTCTTGTGTGTGTCTCGTCCGCATTCACCGCCTGATTACCATTTACAATGTCACAACTAACATCCTTTACACCTTCAAGAGTTTGTGACATTGCACATGTGAGTCCTCTCTTCACCTGGCACACAAAATTACAAGGGTACTATTATTACTACTATACTGTGAGCACCCAGCATTACAGGTATCCTGCTGTAACACATACACCTACGAGATATTTCTCAACCTGTTTTGTTGATCATATTCAGATTTTTTTTTTATGAATGAACTATCCCTCTATCTTCCCCTCAGAGCCACTTGGCCAATGTCGCTGCCACCCCTTCCCCCTTTTACGGCGCACCCAGTGAACAAAGCAGATGAAATAACAGTGGTTAAGCGATTATGCTGGTAAGTGTATTTGACCCACTTGAGCGCCTCGTGCAGTCTTGGAGTACTGTCGGGCATACAAGTGTACTATTATTACTAGGCCATGACTAGCCTGACTTAAGTCCATCTAGTCTCAAAGTCGAGCCAGACTTATTCAGTCTGTGTAATTGTCTGAATTTTCATGTAGCCATGGAATTTTCAGTCATTCTGTTCCTTTGGGAGGAAGGGGGGGGGGGGTGTGCGCGTGCGTGCAGCTTTAAATACTTGTAGCTGAAAACGTCAATCAATAAATGATGATTTAAGTTTATCTTCAACCCGGACGATCTTTTTCATTTGAAAAACTGAATGCTGTCTCAATCTAGATCTAGGTACAGTGGTCTCCGTCTAAGAACCCGGTCACCGGGCGATAGAAAAAAGCGAGCTTTTAGGCAGTCGGACTCTTAGGGAGATCGAAAAGTTATGCAACCCGTCTGACCACAGATTGTCTTCACTACTATGATTAGTTGATCATTAATAAAAAGATTTATCTGAGCCAATAAGTACAGCCATTTTCCCTGTGTGCGTGTGGTAATTATATCTAACAATTCCTGACCTTTCCCAGTATATAATAACACCAATAATCAATAATGCCCAGCATTTAAAAGTCCAGTGAGTTTTCACATAACGGTATTATTACTGAATGAAAACATGATACTGCTTTGCCATCCTACGGGTAATCACACATGCAACGAGTGACTTAAGTGTTTACAGACCGACCGAAGCAGCAAAACAACTGACTAGTAGTCAAGGGGCTAAACTTTTCACTCCTTATCCATAGAGCCAATCACAAGTGCGGTTCCATGTGTTATCAAACAAAGAAATGCTTACAGGTTGGTCCACAATATGGCCTGATTAAGCAGTCATATATCAAGCAGTCATATATCAACCATCACTCCCACTCCTTTGTCTACTTGTTCCCTCCACCCCCCTCCCCATTTTACTGCACATCTAGCACTGTGCGTTTCTCTCAAGTGGACATTATTCGATAATGCTGTGAAATTACACTATAAATACTTCTGTGTCTTGGCCCAAGACCGGGCTCTTAGGTGAATTTTTTATTTGGGAGAGGGTTCTTAGAGGATAAATTATAGAGAAAAAATTCCGTTTCGCAGCAGAGGTGGGCTCTTAGGCGGACTGGGTTCTTAGGCAGTGGATTCTTAGGCGGAGATCACTGTATTTCCATTCTACATCTCCTTCAACTATACCCTCAAAAAAAGACAGAAAAACACATTTTCTGTCAAAAAGGCACAAACACAAACACGATACAAGGAACAGGAAAGAAATTATAGATGTAGGCACGTTAGAGTTGGAGATGAACCTCTCACTCTCAGGTGATGATGTATGCCAGATGTCTCTGGCAAAAGTATCTCCTTCAATAACACCTCAAAATTGTACATAAAAACACAAGAACTATGTCAAATACACTGACGATTTTTCATCAAATTAAAAAACAACAACAACAAAAAACGGATGGCTGAGACTTGAACCAGGGTTAATAGGGATATCAGTCTGGTTACTTGTCCATTCAACCACGGACGACTGTGAGCTCCCGGCAAAAATTAATTTATAATATTTACTATAGTCCAAACCGACAGGAATCGTCAATAATCTTGTTTTCTGTCCTTTTTTTCTCACTTTCTCTCACCAGTGATCCCAGTTTAAGTCACAACTGCATCAATATTGGGTTATTGTAGAGCTTCAGAAAGCAAGAATCAAAATGCTTCGAAAGTGGGTATAAAAATCACTGAGAAATCAAAATTGGAGATTTTAGCCCTAGAGGAATTCCATGGGAGACATCCCAACAGGTATCCTGTTGTCAACGATTTGACCGTTACAGACCACTGCTATATGAGATATTATTTTACTAATGCCAAAGCAGGGATTCCCCATGCTCCTGTTGTAAGCCATTTTCTGTTATAAGCGATCCTGTTATAAATGGTTCCGACTGTATGTTTTTTGCCAAAAAAAAAAATTTTAAAAATGTGATTTTCAGTTTGTTTTCCTTTAAAAGTCCTGCCCTCTGTGAACATAAAATTATATTTTAAAAAAAATGGATATGTCTATTCTGATGTCTCTGACCAATAGTCATCCGAAGGTTGGCCCGGACTACTGCCATCCAGGATTTGGCTCCTTCTGGCTGCTACATGCAGTGGCAGATCATCACTATCTGGTGGTATCCAGGCAAAAGATGCATAAAAATATATAATGGGGGAGGGTGGTGGGGGGTAAAAAATTCCAAAAAAGATATGTCCAAAAAGACATGAAACGGCAACAAAAGACACGGAGTCATGGAGAGAGGGCTAGTTAGTACATGAAAAAGGATTGTTTTGAGGCTAAAAGTAAGTATAAGCCAAACAAAAAATCCCCATGCCAATTTTTCCCTGGAAGAAAAAAAAAAAAAAAATTTAATAGGTTTTTCTCCAAACCCATTTTTGTCTCTATTTTGCTGTCTACTTTTTGAATTTCCAAATCGATTGCAACAAAATTTGGTGTACATCATTTTCACAACAAAACAAAAAAGTATGTATGCGTGGCCCATTCGGTTTGTAAATTTTGGAAAAGAATTTGTTTATATGATGACAAAAAACAAAAAAAAAAAAAAGCACATTTTTGAAATTTCCCTATATGGAATTTTAAAAAATTTCTAGAAATTTTCTTTTGCATACGAAGAGCTGAAAATATGTAACTTTATAGATATTATGTTAACCCTAGTTCTGAGATGGTAGATATATATACCACAGGTGACTCACTGCTTAATCCTGCGACAGTGTGGTATATACTCATACCGACTGGCTACTCTGTGATATTTCTTCCCATTCAAGTTTGTTTTTCTTAAGCCTTTCAATCCAAAGGAAGTAGGATTATCTCGGCTTTTTAGAAGTTGCTAATTTTTGCCGAGAAATTTTGGGGGTAGAAATTTGGAATTTGGAAATTTTGCCCGGACAGCGGCACGCAGCCTACTCTTTCATCGAT
>JBCEWB010472431.1:3310-35666 GCA_039654565.1 Peronia peronii | reverse complement strand
TGGATGGCGATCTTTCATTTTGCGTGCCTTCATACTAGAGTTATGGTCGTCAGATCTATTTTCTATTTGTTATGTTCAATTTCTATGATAAATTAAACCATAGAGATGCCGTTCAAGATGTTGCTGTGCTGGAAACATTTGTCATCACTTATAGTTTTTACTCGGCCAAAGTAAGTATACTTTTACGTTCAGATACGAAGCAGAATTGTCGGATTTAGACTTCGCGTCTTGCACATTGTTTATTTCAAAGATATGCTCTTTAACGAAACCACTTCGATACCCTGATTCATATGTTGCACGAAAAAGTGGATAGCAGTAGCAGTGGTACGGGTTTCCAGACAAAAACGAGGTGAAATGTACGTTACGTTACATTTATGTCTTTCAACCTCCTGGTGGAGGTTATCTCGACGGATTTTTCTTTAAAAAAGACAGAAAGAAAGAAAGAAAACAGAAAAAAGACAGAAAAAAGAAAGAAAAAAGAAGAAAAAAACTTTTTCAAAAAAAAAAAAAAGTTGCTTTATTTCCCTAGCCTTCTTCATCGCCAGCAGACTATCTGTCTACTCCCTATTGTCTTATTTTGTTGGAGATATGTGTTTATTGTTGTTTATTTGTTTTCTATCCTACTTCAATATGGCACCTATTACTATCTCTATTTGCCATATTGTTTGACTTTTTTTGGTCCACGTTTTTATTCCTGCTGCTGTTCCTATCCTATTGTTCGTGAACAGTGTTAGAGGGTCCTGCAACGAGCGTCTGAGGGTGTCGCTATGTTGTTCTGGTCACTCGTGGGTCCCTTATTATTCTTGTTTTGGTATGTACCAGTCCCTATCGTACCTGTCTAGGTGAAATGTAGGGTGGTAGATCTCGTAAATCTAATATTGAATACAACAAATGGTTCATCCGGGCTCTATTTTCTCCCTTCTCCCCGGGCTAAGTTTTCTGCTTATTGGAGTTGCATTGTCCTGTACGGTATCAGGGAGTTTTAGTGAAAACGAGCCCTAATGCTTGTCCTTCTAGAGCAGCAGCAGCTTGTCTGTTATTAAGAATTGGTAAACTCATGACCGCTTTACTTGCGCCCATCAGGCACATCCTTTTGGATTCGCAATTCTTGTAGCAAATTAATAATACAGTGTAGCTTAAGCTTTCTGAAAATCCCCAGTAGCCTACCGGTATACGGTATGATGAAATAAATATTCTACGGCTTAAATTTCGTGTCTTTGCGCAGTGCCTCAATAATGTTTTTAATGAAAAGCAAAAAGGCTGCATCTGACTTTCTTTTGTTCGAGTTCCCACATTGCCCATTGTAGCCTACAACACAAGTAGGCTAAGCCTCGGGACGGATGTGCGCTGTAGCGGTAATTATGTATCAACTAGCAAGCTATTGTAAAAGTTTGTGTCACAACAGTGAAATGTGTTTGTAAATGTGTTGGATACTAGCTTAGTGTAGGCTTCTTATCCAACCAGTGCGAAAAGACGCGGATCTATACAATAATAATAATAGTATTAATAACACGGCAGCAGCAGTAAGAACAACAATAACTAGTAAATAAATAAGACAGAGGGAGGCGATTCTCCTTCAATATGCGGTCTATTTCATTCAGATCGATCTGCATCAGGGAATGAAGCAATCCGTTATCTCGGTGATCTAACCAAGGGTGATAGGATGACCAAATGCCACGCCCAAAGAACCATTCCTTCCAAGTAAACTTGTTTTGAATTGTGACGCATGTAATGAAATTAATATTATAATCTTATATTTACCGTTTGGTTTGCTAGTCACAAAATTCTTCCTCACCCACAGAATGTCATTTCCTCCATTTCTTTTGAAAAACACTAATTGCAAATAACACTATTATGTGAAAATAATTCTTATGGCATCTTTGTTAATTATGTTGGTAATATAAAACTCAGCTCGCCCATTTTCATAATGAAGCAGGGGCGGGTCCTAGGCGATTTTGCAAACTTTTCAATTACGCACGATTAATCTGATGAAAACAACAACAACAATAACAAATAAACACACAATAACAGCAACAAAAAAATATACTTACTTCTAGGCTTCTCATAAACTCAATACATAGTAGTACATAATTCTTTATGCCAATTTCTTTGTTAACAATATTGTTGGAGGGATGGCCTTCGTGCTGAGGGACGCCTTGAGCTTTTGACATATCTGACATAATAATGGCATTATCGTAGAGTTAGTGACATGATGAGCCTTGAGTCATGATATAATTATCTCATAACACTTCGGCCACCGACATATTTTATGTTCAAAGCGGATAACAAAAACATGGTGCAATCTTGCAATGCTCAACGATATGATAAAGCTTATGAACAGAATTTTGTGGTAGCTGCATGAAATTAGACGTTTCAGTTTGGTACATCACTTCTGACATCCACTTGCAAGCTCATACATGTTATACAAATTGGACACAGTCTTGTTCGTAAAGTGTTGGCATCGCATGACGGATGCAAGGATGATTATCCTAACTCATTGTTTTGCTTGTGATGGCAGCCGTTATCCACAACTACCATAATATGATTTCTCAAGAAGGCTCAATTTTAACGCTTAATTAGCCTATGCGTCCGTTGAGTTTTACATCTAGCACCAGTATCTTACAAGAACGTAACGGAAGTTTCTATATTTCAACTCAATTCCTCGTTGTGTTTTCTCCCATTTTCACCGCCCCCATCCCCATATCATGTCTTTATTCGTTCATCATGTTATCTACAGCATTCATTTATCCTAGTATATCTTCAACAAAGGGGCGTGCTGGGGAGGAGTAACTGAATGCCCTCGTCCTTCCACTTATGCCATGCATGACAACATGATACAGATAGGCACGAAAACAGCGGAATGCCTCACTAGATTTAAGCACTATCGTTACATAAAAAGATTGTAACATATTGTCATAGCTAAGCGAATTACTTTAATATAACGTCAAACGACGCGAAAGTTTAGTATTGCTCAAGCACCTTGCCATGCGTCACCGAGATCTCCGCCGTATGTAGATCATAATATCCTCGGTAGCTGACATCCATTGAAAAAGCTAGCAATGGGTCTCTCAATTTACCAAGGCACAAAAAAGGAATGGCCTATAAGTACTTGCTTGGCTCAGCTGGGAAAGATGTTTGAGCCAACAGATTTATAACAATTTCATTATAGGCCTATTAGTGGCGCAACGCACATTCTAGATATCGGCTTGTTGGTTTGAAACCAGTTAGGATTCGTAGCAAGATAACGACAGTTATACCGGCAGAGCTGACATCGACGTCTCGTGGACCTGAAAGAGAAGCTTTATTTTGCACTTGTCTTTTTTTGTTTTGTGGAAGGGGGAAGTGCTTATTTGTTTGTCATTCCTTACCTCGCTCTTTCTCTCCCCCTCTCTCTTATCTTTTTTTCCCCTTTCCCTCTTCTCTTTCAGTTATAACCTCTGCATGTTTACTCATTTTATGACATATACTTTATTTTTCCTTAAAGTATTTTGTTTTCTTAACATGAGGATGATGATAAGCATGGAATTTAAAGTACGAAATCCATCGTCCGGTCTTCTCAGATGAAGAACAAGAGTATGGCGTTCCTTGTGTAAATCAAATACACATAAATCCATCATACATATTACTAGACCTAATGACAATGGGTCAAAAGAGAGGGAGGAGAGAACGAGACAGATAGGCTAGGAGAGAGGGAGAGAAAGCGTGGAATACATGCATAAATAGCATTGTTATATTAAAGTAAGATACTTGGTACCACAGTTATATTATCAACCAAACCTGACGTGAGGTCATGTCTAAGCTATGAATATTAATCGGTCGGTTTGGAGTCGCCAATGTTATTATCGTACCGCATTGTTTTGACCCGCGAAATAATCGTAATTGTTTGGTATACTCACGGGGTGCATTAAACGTCTGATTTTTCCTTTTCTCTTTTTCAGCCATTGCTTGTGGCACCGAAGCACAGCTGATGGCTAACTTTCACATGTCTGGAATCAGGGGGAGCGCTACTCTTACTTGGACCCAAGCTACCCAGACACTGAACATAAACTTCCAGCTGTCCCCAAGTTTGGGAAACACCCAGCTGGAGATTCGCTCACTGTGGGTTGACTATGATGTGGAGGATAAGTGTAGTGACGCTCAGCTTGGTGCGATCGTGTAAGCAGCCTTTGATACAATGTCAGTGAATGGCACTAATAATTTTACCTTAGAAAATGTCAAGGGGTCGAGTTGGTGAAATACGGGGTCATCACAGCTTGCACTGGGATTTCTTTTTCCAACGAATGACCGACGTAGTTACTTAGTACTAATGTTATATGCATATTACCTTGATGAATAGTTTTCAGTTCTTAAACATGAACAATACATTATCTATCATTATAGAAAGTCTGACAATCCATTTCTGGCTATTGAGACATATAGGATTAAAGTCGAGATGATTTTGATAAAAGATAAAATGTAGTGAAGATAAACGCACTAAAAATGTGGTGATGGTGTTCAAATTCTGTGTTCCACTCACTTTCTTATTTTCAGGAAATTGAAATTTCAAGCTATAGCCTATTATTATGTGCCCCCTGTTCTCTTGTAGATTGTCTTATGTTTCGGTTCAATTAACGTCTAAATGTGGGTGAGACAGCGTCATGTGGACATTTTCCAAAATGGATTTCTGTCTTGGATAAAACGGTAGCGCAGATGCATCGATCGTCGTGGTGACTATACTGAAGGTTGATTTCTTGTTGAAAATGTTTCAAATAATTGTTTGGAACGATTCACGTCTCCATAGTTATCGTAATACAAACAGCTATTACTTTTTGATCCACCCTCGTAGTTTGAGGAGGCGATGTCATTTTAATAATGATGGTGTGATTCCTGCCATCTGTGTGAGATTCGTACAGGACGTGTTTTTTTTTTTTTAATGGATAGCCTGGTGGCAGAGATATTATTACCATTCAGACTGATAAACAAAATCATTTACACTATCTGTATGATGTAATGCCATAACACAAATCCACTTGTTTGCAGTTTTAGGTCAAGCGGCTCCTTCATGGGTAATGGACCAGTTCAAATTCAAGGTGTGCCGAATGAAGCATCACTAGAAGGTATGTCAAAACCTGGATCATATAATTTCTACGACTGTTGTATCCAACAACAATAACATGTTAGAGCCATATCATCAGTGTATAGTAGAATGCAACATACCAAACGCAAAGTTTGACTAAATTCTGACTTTGGACAGACCTCTGTTCTCCCGGTGAGGTTATCTGGCCATCTCTATCTTAACAGTCTCTTTCTCCCCTGTTCCGGAACTGATTCACGAAAGACTACCCAGACAAGATCACACTCTCGTTTCACGACCATGCTATATCAATCACAGAACTATATACTACACAATCAGTCAATCAATCAGAACTACGTGCTGTATAACCAATGATTTAATTTACCCGAGGTTTTGTATATAACTGCCTTAAGGATTGGCAATCATGCTCTGCAAAGTTGTGGAGTATTACAGTATCATGACTTACGGCCGCATATCCACCTGTAAACATGTGAATATGAATTAGCACGCATGACAGACACACATCTTCTACAACAGGAAAGTAACTTCCTCTAGTTTACAGGACATAGTCTAGTGCTTAGTGATGTGCGCCGGTGGAACATGCATAATATAACAATAATTATATGTGTCAATGCATAGCCACATGCGGTCGCTTACATGTGAATATGCTCGGCCATTATGATTATCATCAGCATTTTTAATATATGTCTTGAAAACACGGTATAGACTCTCAATTGATAATGAACTCAATACACATAAAATAAGCAAACAACAAATATGAAGAATCAGGACCATGAAAATTGGGGAAATACGTACAGCATAAAACGTTCGATCCTATTTAGCTCTTCGTCATTCTCATCATCATTACTGTTTGACAAAAATGTCTTGGGTATTAAACAAAGACTGCCAACAGGAACTAACTTTGCATGCCAATATGAAAAAATGACACATATGCCGAAAAAAGATATGCGTTGTCACCACTACCATCATTATCAGCAATAGCTGGATCATGGAAGGATCTACCCAATTTTCTTGTTTTTCACGGCATCGTCCAAGCATCTCTGCCAGGAATCCATGATTCACGCCTTTAAATTCACATTTCGTCTATCGATTGAATCATTCCACATACTGACACCGAGTAAACAAGATGACCTAAATGTATACCGCTATCTTTCTAAACATGTCATAAAAAAAGACGTTGAGAGCACATTACTTTCACACTATTTCACTATAATTTAAGCTTATTCATCTGTGACAGTTTCCCAGCTTATCTGTTATTCTGCCCACCCTCTGTTTTCCTCTGTATCTCATTCTGCGTGCGTGTGTATGGGTAGGGGGGGGATCAGTGTGTGCGTAAGAGAGAGAAAGAGAGAGAGTGTGTGTGAGAGCGTGTGTGTTTGTATGTAACCGTGCGTGCGTGAAAGCTAGACCAAAGAAAGATTCGACAAACCAGACCAACTTCCGCCCTATGCATTGAAATGAAACACTGAAACACAGGAGCACAGGCGAATATGAACATATACTGGTAGGGATAAGAAGAGATAGCGCGGCGATAAGAGAAAAGGAGGGAGCAAATGACAGAGAGAGGGAAAGATCAAAATCAGGAATTGTCCTAGATCCTTGTCTTGAATCTTGACACCCTTTAACTTAAACGCGGTAGTGTTAAACTTCTGCTCTGGACTAATGGATGATAGCGTTGGATAATGGTACATTTTAATAATAGCCTGAGTATATTTCAATTTAATAACACAAGTGTGCTCAAAAACATGAGAAAGATAATTACCAAAATGGGGTTCTTCAAAGTAAAAGACGAATACGCGACTAGGGACGCAAAGTTTTCCCGTTAGCATTTGAGCTGATTCATTTAGAAAACGCAGTAGAATACAAACCGTGAAATATCTACTAGTCCTATTTTCATTCTCTCTTCACCAAAGCTTATTGATTCACATTGTGAACTATTCGTTTTGTGAAATCGTGCACAATTTTTCATTTATTTGTTCACTCTAATGTGAATAGTAATTCCTCTGTCTGTTCACTAGGTCTTTCACTTGTGCTCCGAGGCTCTCAAACTATCTGCGCAACCATCTTATCGGCTGGAGAATATACCACGGCGGTGGCAAAGTTCCACGGACACGTGCTTGGGACAGTCTTTTTCAGGCAATCCAACAGAGCAACTGCTCCAACTCGAATTGTCACCGACTTGTTCTCAGATGAAGATGTGAGCAGTGCAACATGGAGGATCTCAGATAGCTACGAGAGTTGTGCAGCAATGGGGTCTGCGATGAATGCAGATATTTACGACCCCACCAATGTATCTGGTGAATGTTCACCCACGGCTTGTGCGGTCGGGGATCTGTCCGGTAAACTTTCAGATGTTCCCGTTGGATCTTCGAGCGGAGAAGAGCGACATGGTTTTACTGACCTAAACTTACCTCTGAGACATGACCACAATGTTACCAATAAGCTGCTCCTCGTCTACCCGTCTGGTACGAGCTCCTCACCAGTCTGTGCTGACCTTCGACTTTACACAAAGCGCGTAGCTGTGGCAACTTTCAGTGATGATGGAGTCACAGGTACAATACGATTCTCTCAAAATTCACCATTTGATCCAACTGAGACAGTTATCAATTTACATGGTTTAAACAGGCAGGCTAAAGGATACCACGTTCATCTTTGGCCCACACCGCAGCAGACAGAAGCTGGCCAAACATTGTGCAGTGGGAACTATGTTGAAGGACATTTAAACCCCTACAACAAAGATACAACCAGTCCGACCTACCCACAACCAGCAGTTAGCACCGGTGATATGTATGAGGTAGGAGATCTCAGCTCTAAGTACGGCACTCTAGAGAACGAAGATATGGTGTCTAAGACCGAAATGGACTATAACTTGCCACTGTTTGGTAGGAACAGTATTGTTGGTCGATCAGTAGTTATACACAGAAACGATGCACCAGGTAGCAGGTAAGTTGTTTTGTCAAATTGCTCATTTCCTTCCCTTACTTAATGTTTTTGTTTTTAATGTTCTCACACACATACATCATCCTCATGCCGTGCTCTGCCTCATGACCATCGTGAATCTAGATCGCTGTTGTTAATTTCACCATTTATGGTGTCCATATGGCAAACTATCTGCCTTTTAGTTATGAATTTTAAGTATTTTTCATAGTCTCGTAGTTGTTAGGCCTAAGTATCCCAAATGCGTCCTTTCCGTAATGTAGTCAGCATAATTATGTCACTTGTCATTTTCTGATTTCTTACATGTACTGGTTTATCAGCATATTTCAGCTCAAACATCGTCTATGGCCCCAGTGCTAAGCAGCTCAAGTTAAAACATCAGAGTTACCATGTGTAAATATTTCAAACTTTAAACACCACACTTGCCCTAGCTGAACGTTATTTGCAGCACTGATTTTTATGTGTTTCATATTTATAGCTCATCATCAACATTAGACTCGCATACACATTTGAGTCGTTTCTGTGATCTGCTCAAACAGATTTCTTTGAATTTGTTGTCATGAACTACTTTCCAATTCTGCAACAGGTGGGTGTGCACCAATATTGAGCCTCAATATGCGGTAGTGATTGCCAAAGCCACATTCAAATTCCCTGTCATCGGCCACATAATGCTCATGCAAGAGAAGGACCAACCTGATTCAGACACGTCGGTCTTTTCACAACTGGACTACAATGATGGGAGATCAGCAACAATGAATCACATGTGGATGGTCAACTCAGATCAGGTGGGTTCTTTTGTCGCAGCTGGCATTTGATTTCCCGTTTTGTTTTATGTTTTTCTTTTTTCTCCAATTTCTTTTTTCCTGGTACAGCTCAAAACATTTATCAAACTGGAAAAAGCATGATGCTGCACAACTGATTTTCATTAAAATTGATGAAATTGTCATGGCTTAACTTGAGTCACTATTAGCAAAGAAATGCTGTATTCACTTTTACTATTTATCCTTAGCTCAGCAATTCATCTTCCAACCATAATAGGCCCATACCAGTGCAATTTTCGGTGCATGAGATCATAGAGACTACGTTAGCAACCATTTGGAATAAGGAGGTTGTGAACAGCTTCGTGTTTATCAAAGCATCATTTATATGATGAGCTCAAATACTGGGACATGCTTTGCTTTAGGTCATATTTATTTGCTCTTTTTAAACAGTAACTTGGTTTAATCCACAGATTGAAGATGATATGTTGACTTATGATGAAATGAGACGTTGCCAGTCTACTGGACCAGTGTATAATCCAATGAATTTATGGTCAGGCTTGAGTAGTCGACTGTATGCCCCTTTCTGCGCTGCCAACAAACCTTATGGTTGTAAAATAGGGGATTTATCTGGAAAATTAGGCCTCCTCCACATCCGAAAATCCGGATCCGAGGGTATGTCAGACAACGAATAAGAGCCATCATTGTTTGAATGCTTGAGTATCTGTTTATACTATAGAGATGGAAAATTGTTTGTGTTGGTAAAATGTGTCACCATTATATTTTAATCATTTCTATAATTTATGGAACCTGCTATTATTACTTTGTGGCGATTAACATGGAAAGTGTTAAATGCTTTTTCAAAGCAAGATACTGAAATCAGTCGGAATGGTTATCGATTATATATTATAAATGAGATTTAAGTTACAGAGTATCTCTATCGGCCAAATGAGAGGGAAAAAGTCAAATTGTCCTTCACGCCCTCATGATATGTGTCACAGCTCGTTAGTTCCGTGATCATGCAGGCTGTTGGGACACTACTGATGCCGCTTCTTTTGACAACTATCTTCATTTCTGTTCGTCTCTGATCTGGGTTTGGGTTGTAGCAAAGCTGGTTCCCGTCCACTCTTTAATTTTGTCCACCCATTTCTTCTTCTGATGTTTTTAGGATCAGGGAAATGGTTCGGTGTCAGTTGGTAGTTAGATGACAATAGTCAGGATCAAGTTCAGGTTTACAATCATAGATTTAGAATTTGGATTTGATGATCCTTCCTTAGGTATTCAAAGCCATCAGTCCAAAAATTTGAATAGTCATGAAAAACAACTATCTCTGAAATTTAAAAAAAAAAAAAGAAAAATATTGCATTCAATTTGCAGACACTCTGAGGAGACAGTTTTTCGTGGATGTTTCCCTTCCCTTGTCGGGCCCACACTCTATTATTGGCCAACCCTTAGCTATCATGAATGACGCAGGATCTTACACTTTGTCCTGTACTCACATTGAGATGTTCCATGACACTATGCTGGCTGCTCATTTTGACCATGGCGGTATCAGTGGTATGGTTTCCTTCCACCAGCCGGCTGCATTTGGTGCTACCAAAACTTCAGTAATGAATAGGCTAAGCTTATCACCAGTGGTACAGTACAGGTAATGTTGTCATAAGCGTTTACTTCTATGTAAAGTTTTGTTTTTGAAGTACTCAGTTTACTTTGCTTATGACCATTAAATTCAACCACAACAGATGATCAGTATGCTGTGGATGTATATGTATATATATAATTAGGCTACAATAATTTGGTTGAGCTATTTTCTACATTTTGAAGAGAGATGTTCTACAAATTCTGTGCTGGCTGAAACTGAATTTGCCATCACAGTTCAGGTAACCAACTTAAAGAACTGATATGACTATAACAACTTTATCTTTTTTAAACTGTGAAATGCGTCTTGGACTATGCCAAATTGTGGTTTCTTCTTTGATTTACTGCATATATTAGCAACATCAGAAACAGACTGAATGTAACATCAGACCAGGTCTAACTGCACCAAGTTACCAAAGAGATATCTATTATAACTGATATTTTTCAGATTGAACATTCACGAGCTCCCTCCCCTAGATGGTGACAACTCGTGTTCTGACTTAGGCAGTGTATTCAATCCCATGGCTGTCACAGCTCCAGTCTCAGCAACAACTGATGATAAATATCCGGTAGGAATTATGTGACAGCAGCATGATGTAATTTTCTTCTCAGAGTTGTCCTAGATTCAGTACTAAGGAATTTCAATTCATCTACTTTACGACTGGTGAAACAATATAGAAACAATCTTCTCAACTGAGCCACCAAGAGATTTCAAAATTCATGTAACATAAAAGTTTATGAACAAAGATATTTGTCGTTTTTTCTGTCTTTGCCCTAATGCTGTTCAGTGTCAAGAAAGATGAAATTGTTTTTCCTGAATGCGTGGATTTAAGTGCAAATATCTGTTTTCGTCTCAGTAGTTTTTCCACGTGCTGGTGACACTCTCATGATAGGTCATGCGTGAACTACTTAAAATTTTGAGCCTTGTGAGGTCAATAACTCAAGCCTTTTCACTGACATGCTCATCCAGTTTTGCTAAAACTGAACAAAAATATTTTGCAAATCTATATAAAACAGAGAGCTATAAAGGTTGAACACCTAAAATATGAGCACCATTCACCATAATAACAAATTATTAAATTACTCATTATTGCGGATGATGTTTGGTATTGAAATCCTAGACTATAATACTACCCCCTTAAGACAAAAGGACGAATATCGGAAAAACTAAATTTGACAGGAAAGGCCAAAAACCATTTGGTTTAATCTCTTCTCTTTGGCTGCTTCGATTGTAAAAATTTAAACGGGATTATGGAGCAGAGATTTTTTATTATTTTCTGCATGGTATTTCATACGGTTCTAATAAATTTTAACGATGTAATTGACCAGAAGCCCTTTTATCATCATAAGCAAACATTTTAAGGAGCAAACACGTTTTTTCACAGAAAGACGCAAATTCTATATGCGTCCGACGGCATTTATGGTGATTGAAATGTCCATGACACAGGGACGAATATTGCCATTTGCGTCCTTTTGCGGAAAACGGAATGTGTATATTTTATTATTTGACTGTAATCTCCTATTAAAGGAGTAGTCGCATATTTTTTACTACCCTTGCCTTACATAGGAGATAACTTCATTGAACATGGAGCTTAATATTTGAATTTTTAAAATATACAATGTGAACCTAAACCTGTGCCTAGTATCAAGAGATTGCAAACTTCGGGAATAGTCATGTTCCACACAATTCACATGTCAGCATGAGTCTAATAGAATGGCCACAGAGACATTCCCTTTTATATCCTTTTTATTTCATTTACGGTTCAGTTACGGTTAACAGTTGGACCATTTAGAGAGAGAGAGAGATAATTCTCATCTTCTAAATTAGATAAAGAATGCATTCATTCAAAAAAAAAAAGAAGGTTCCGATTTTTTTTTTTTAATGTTGAAAAGCCTTTTTGTTCTAAAAGTGCTTGCTTTTATCTGGTCCTTTTTCTTTATTTTATGAGAGCAATGCTGAGAACAACCTTCATAGATTGTCCTTTCGTCAACAATGACATGTTTGAGTCGTTGATTTAAAATGTTGGCATCATGTTGTTTTTCATTTTCACTCTTTGGAATTCGTCATGCCTATAATAGTGAAAATATAACTGGTCGTTTTCAGTTTTTTAATTTGCTAGCAGCGTGATGATAACAAATATGTGTTGCCTGCTATTAGGAAGATGATCTCGTTCTAAGATAAAAGCTCATCATTGTCTAATCGAGGATTGACATAATACATTGATCAATAGCCTATGTAGTTTATTCAGGAATCTTGTGATCTTTGAGATTGGTTGGGAGTCCTCTTTGTCTGTTGTGAGGCGTCGGAGATAGTAGATGATTTATGATTTCGTCTTTCTCTTCCTGGGGAATGCCGCTTGGTTTCACATAACGTTTTAATTAAAAATAAATAATTAATCAAAGAATTATGCATTGCATAAATTCTTTGCTAAAACATTTCTCGTAGAAAACTGTGTCTACTGATTCTTTCTAAATTCTGCACAGTCTGGGCAAGAACTGGGCGGGGCCGAGCTTTGCCTTTAAATGAAGATCAGTCCAAGGGTGTGTATCTTTATCAATGTCAGGATTTTTAGTCATCCTTAGGAAGGTAGCTGAATATACCTATTCTTCTTTCACTGATTAGCAGCCTCAGTAATAACATATTCTTTAAAATAACCGAGGCCAAAGATCTTTCCTTCTATCCTCCTCAGTATTGGCTAAAGTTAGAGACTGTGAACATGTGCCCAGACTCAAAGTACTTTAACATGAGGTTCTCTGAGCCAGTGAAACTTTAGAATCATTCAACACTTCCATCATCATAGTTTAAGGCGCTCACATCAGGTTCTGGCTGCTGCAGTTGTCCAGCTTGATTGTTCTTTGTTATGAATCTTGTTTTGACTCAAGGAACTCAGGGAATGTTAAGGTGATATCTTCATCCCTCCTTCAGGTAACAGCTTTATGCCATGTAACAGCCATTTCGTGAAATGGTATGTCTTTGGTAGATTTGTTTTACCCAGCAGGAGCAAACATCTATTTGAAAACAATTGGTCTGCTTGTAAATAAAAGTGTCTCTTTTAACTCGGTTTATTCTTGGGATCAAGATAATTTTTGAAAGTCTGCAGAAAAATAAATGGACATTTCTTATTCGTGTTTAAAGAGTCATCAAGCTATTACATCTGCCTTGCACTTCTGTAATTATTTCTATTCAAGATGCATTCTGGACAAATACTCACACTGGATCACATATTCATGTCTTTACTTGTGCAATAGGAACTGATGACAAATTTGGCATTCTTCCTGCCCAAGCTGTGCAAATGACATGTTGAGTTCTTGAACGCAGCACAGAAGAAGCTCTATGACACTTCTATCCTTATTGTTTCTCAAAATTGTTTATGCATGTCTTTGAAGGTCAGGTCAGAAGGCAGAATATAATGTCTAAATGGACATCTTCACGTCTGGAACACGAAGTACCGGCTTGAAATTTCTCCACTTGTTCATACGGTTACAGTTTTGTTAAGCTTTTCAACCTTCTGTCGTGGTGGTTATCTCAGCTGTTCTTTGTTCATACGGTTACGGTTTTGTTAAGCTTTTCAAGCTCCTATCTCAGCTGTACAAAAACGCACAAACATACAAGTTTGGGAGCAAGTTCATATACAAGGCTGTCATTAAGTTATATTTTGGGCGCATGAATTCCATCACTGCTTCCAAGTGCTCGGCTGTTTTCTTTTATATTCATAACCTTAAACGCGATTCGGATCATTTGATAATTATATACGTGTAGTTATTAAATCCAAGTGCAGTTTGGGGAAAAAAATTTCTCGCACATTGGATACTAAAAATTGTCTGCCATTCTCAATATGCAGGCCTTTGCCAATGAGCCATTTTTTCAGCCTAGGTTGATTCCCTTTGCCAAGTACAAGAGGTGCTGGACAGGCATGGCAAAGAAGGAAAAACTTTTTCGCTTGTTATTTGAAACACATGATGCAAAAAATTATGAAAAAATTATCACGATAAGAAAAAAACATTTTCATGATATGGTGAATTTTTCAGAATTTCCTGTTAATTGTGCTTCACATAACAAGAGAAAAAAATTTTTTTTTTCTTTCTTCCCAGTGCTTGTGCTATACCTCTTGTACTGGGCAAAGGGAAGTAATTTGGTAGACGGTCAAAATGGCTCATTTAATATTCTGAAGACCGTTGACAGCAATACGCTCTTTGTAGTCTGTTTTTCTCACGTACTGCCTTACAGAACTTGGACTGGGATACCCATTCATCTCTCTCAAACTAAATATAATATAAAGGACAATATTCAAACGATCAAAACGCTCTTTGAGAAGTTTTGGTCACACCCTTCCAACACCGCGTGTTTTTTCTTTCATTTTAAATGTCTTAGTGAATGTATGCCGTGTCAAGTTTCTTCACAAGCAATCATGGAACGTCAATTTCAGAGAGTGCCTGGAGTGAGGGCAGAATGTCATAAATAGTCATACGCATCCATCTGTATAGTGATTTTACTTTAAAGATGTTAACCGAATCGAGAAAAGGAGTATATCGGAATATGCGACCATTTGTGACAATCGAAGCCGATATGCGTCCTTTTGCCAAATTTTTTCCTAAAGCTGTACTCCAAATAGGTCACGACGCATATTTTTATGACGCTGCAAAATAGTTCTTTTTGAAGATAGAGCTTCCAGACCCCAATAGAAAAACGCACAATAGGCTCAAGAGCACCCTTATATAAAAACAACAACAACTCAGTTTGACCCAATTACCAATATGCGTCTTTTTTCATTAGGACAGCAGAATATTCTCTTGAGGTCCTATGATGACATTTTATATTTGCCTATACTGTAAATGTATGGATTAAGATATGACCAGTATCTCTGTTAGGGTTGTGGAGCTTTTATATATATATATATATATATATATATATATATAATTCTGTTACAAGTAGGCTATGTCCTGTCAGGTGTCATTTGTTTACTCTACCATCCGGAAAAACAATTATTGAATGGAATAAATGATCCAATTTCTTATCAGCCTTCTTAACGGAAGAAGACACATGCATCAATACATTTATAAGATTGGTTCCAGTATTTTCACTTAACCCTTGTGTCTTCTCAGATTGGCGACCTTAACCGCCATGGCGACAGTGCTGACTGGATTAGCCATAATCTGCCTCTAAGAGGACGCAGAAGCATCAAAGGGAGATCGTTAGTAGTGATGGACATGAATAACCGGATCATCGGTTGTGCAAACATTGAGACCCATTTAACTGGCACATCAGGCCAGCATGTTATGGCTGCTTCAACTTTTACTGGAGATGTAAATGGAACTATCCACCTGGTATGTTCATTTGAAGCAACATTTGTTTTGAAAGAAGTCACTTTGTTCTACAGACGTGCTCCAGTGAAAGTCCTCTTCTTACTATTTCTAATGGCACTTGTCTTTTTGCTTTATCTATTGGAAGATTTTGTTTATAGACATGCAGAAAAGATAGAGGTAGCTTAGTCTAGGTCATAAGTCTTCATTTTTCAAGAAAGACAACACCATGTTGCAAGACACAACAGTGCATTGAAGAATAAAAATAACAAAAAACAAATAAAACCCGTGATGTGCAACAGATAGTGGCAGTATCGTCCTCTTTAATGTATTCATTGGATAGTTCTGCATTTGAATTCATGTACATATATTTGAGTTGTGGGTGTTTCTTATGCACAGTGCAAAATTTGGTTAAATATTGATGAAACTATATTTTAACCCGCCCAAATGCATGTTTTCATTTAGTTATATGCAGTGTATATTTAAGGATTTATTTTGTTGCTTCATATACCTTGGAACCTAGGCATTTGTTTTTTACTTTATTTTCATGTCAATATGATTTGAATCCATGAGGAATTATAGTCAGAGCCCAATACATAACAGAGAATAACACTGTGATCTTAAACATTTGAACAGTTTCAGACTCTGTATGCAGATGGTACAATGAGTGATACCACGATTATTGTGGACCTTGGATACCGAAATGGCAGTCAGGTACTGAAATATCTTATTGACACTCTAGGACAGGGACTTCAGAAACTGAGAAAAACAAAAGGAAATAATTTTCATGAAGTTATGAATTTCGTAGACATGGAATCTCATTCTCCCACTCCAGAAGATTTAAATATTTTAAATAATGTAATCACATTCATTTCATAGAAGCTGTTATAAAGCATGAAATTTGAGTTTGTTTATCAAGTTGAAATTAATGAAAAGAGAGCATATGACAGAATAATGTACTTGTGCTGAACTATTGTAAAAATTAATGATATTATTAGCAATGGAAAGAAAATCAGCAAACTTTATGTTAACATTCCAGTATCAAATTTTAAAAGAGTGCGTAATTCACAGTGCTAAAATTACATTCATAAATATCAATTTGAAGAACGGTGAAAGGTAGACATAAGTTTGTTTGTGTTGGAATTTAACATCATCAGCACATATATGTCTACATGAAGATGTGCCTAGCACTGTTATGTATGTTTACAGGTTAAAACAAATATCAAAGGGTGTATATAAATTGGATGATGAAACATTGTAAAAAGAATTTGTCAAAATTATATACATGTATGTGAACATGCATTTTTGTTCTCAAAACACCTTCATGCTGATGATTTAAAATTTTGGAATAGAGGCCCGCCTTGCGCAAAAAGCATAGAATAGTCTGTGGCCCCTTTTTGTTGAAAAGATCCTTCCGGGAGTGACTCAAGAAGTGAGCTTCTTGAGCGTCTTTGAAGTTCACGCTATCTAAAAGTATGTGTGCAATAGTGTCAGATTTTTTTGAGGTAGCATTGCTTGCATGAGCGATAGATAAAGTTACTGTAGTCTACTTTGGATTAGTCAAAGAGTCCGAAGAGGCACAGCCTGAAGTCTATGCCAGTGCCCCATTCTGTACCTGCTATTGTCAGAATATTAAGGGCGTTTGATGAGATGGCTCTGAGGTGGCTGATATGGGGAATAAAGGTCAGCTTCAGATCAAAAATCACACCCAGAAATTTGGCCTCATCTTTCACAAATATCCACTGTTTCTCAAAGAGAAACAGATCCTCTTCTCTGCAGTATGATCATTTTTGTTCAGAAATGTATGGCTATAGTTTTCTGCTTGGAAAAGTTGAAGCTGTTGGTATCTGCCCACTGCTGTAGATGTTCATGATTGCTTGAAGCTGCCTCTCAATAGAAAGCATCCTCTGAGCCCTGTAGGAAATGAGAACATCCTCTATGCACAGGTAACAATTATGGTTCCCTAAACCAGCAGATCTGCGATGGAGTTGAATTTTTATGTTTAAGAATGTGGGCAAAAGGGTGCTCTTCTGCAGAACCTATCTTCCAATTGAAAAGAATCAGAAAAAGTGGAATTGAGCCGGATGCTGAAGTGCTGCCTGCTCCAAATGAAGATGGGGAAGTTACTTAGGATGCCCAGCTGATGCAAATCGCTCAATATACAAAATTTCTATGTGGAAGGGCCTTCTCCAGATCGAAAAAGATCACCACCACATGTTGCTGCTGCACACATATTTAGTGGACAAAAAACTTCCAGTGGATAAGGTGATCCATCATGGAATGTTTTGCCAGAAAGCCGCACGGGAAGGTGGAAAGGCATTGATCATTCTCCATGAGCTGGTTCAGATGACTGGTGAGCAACCGCTACATCAGCTTACAGAGACAACTGGTAAGATCGATGGGGCGGAAATTGGAAGAATCGGTGTGGCTTTCCAGGACTTGAGAATAAGCACTATGGTGGCTTATTGCCAGGATGAAGGAAACGTCCAGTTGATCACAGCTGGTTGAACAGGGTCGGAAGACAGATCAGAGATTCTGGTGGGCGGGACATTTTTCAGATCTGAATGTGATCCAGGCCTGGAGCAGTACTGCAACACTTTGAAGGCCAAACTGCAGCTTGTCCATGGTAAAGTTGTCATTGTACAGGATGGAGACAAGCATTAAGAAATTGATTATATCTTTCTCGGCAATGGCCTTGTAGGCCTGCTGGAAGCAAAATTATGCTGGTCGGAGGAATTTGACACAAATGCAGTGCCACACTTATTGGCGGCATCCGCCCCCATGGCAGCCTCAGTGAGGGATCCATCACTCCGCACAAGGTGCTGGAATCCAGGGGGTTGAGTGATATCTTTGATCTTTTTGATCATATGCCAGATTTTCTCAGAGAATTCTGAGATGTAGTTTCTCCAAGAGGTCCTTTTGCTTTCATTGATGGATCATCTGGCTTTAACTCTGGCAATTTTGAACTGTCAAAGGTTTTGGCAGTGGAGTCTTCTTTGAAAGCAGAGAGGGCTGTGTCAAGGGCCTCTGTTATCCATTTGCAGTCCGCGAACCAGGGCTTGCCTTTGCAAGGAACTACAGAAGTTTTGGAGATACAGACCTGAGCAATTTTCAAGAGAGTATCTTGGAATCTCTCGAGTGATAACTGAGAGGTGAGCTGGGTGGAGCAGAATGCTGCAGACTGTGTGTCCAGTCAATCCAGGCAAAGTTCTAGCACCTTGGCAGAATGGTAGTCATTAGGAGGTCTGGGACCAGGCAGATCAGAAAGTGATTTAGTCCGTGCAGGCTATCCATGACGAGCCAAGAGTAGTCTACAAAAAGGGAAGCGTGAAAGAGGGAAAAACTGATGATGGAAAGTGGTTTGGTCACCAGATGCATGTATGTCCGGACAGGATCGTTGAAAAGGTAGAGGTCAGAGTTGGTCATCAGCCTATTTACCTCCTTTCTTTCCGGGTTTGTGTAGGAACTGCTCCAGAGGGGACGATCTGGTGAGCATCAAGGCAGAATACCTTCAGTTGAAGGCAGACTTTCACATCCCCAATCCCATGTGATGCTTCAAATGTCAGCACTGCGGCCATATACCGACGCATTGTAGGTGTGCGCCCATATGTGCTCACTGCAGAAAAAAGGGAGACCCCAACAAGGACTGCTTTGCAGATTCTAAATATCACAACTACCAATGTGACCACACAGTGTTCAACAAGGACTACCCAAGAGGGCAAGAAGGGAAAAGCCACTCAGTACAACACCAATCCATCATGATGGCACATTCCCCAATACTTATGAACAAGTTTGACCAAAGTTATTGTCAAAGACCTATGTGCAGGCAGGGGTTTGAGAGATGTAAGACTGTGGCCCCGTTATTGTTTAAATTTACATTATGCTTGTCATGCACTGTCTATAAATGCCATTCTCCATGATCAGACTCCCCAGCATAACTGGCACACCCATAAAGAACCGATCCTTGGAGATTCTGAGGCTGCAAGTGATCCATGCAGCAGCGCAGGCCCCCATTTTGATCCATATATGGCCTTCAATAATACGGTGAGAAATATCTGATATGCATATTACTGTACTGTAAATATTCTTTCAAATCACTTTGTAAAGATAGAGTGATGAAATGACTTGAACATATATATATGTTTTTTTCTTCTTTCAGCATCATCATGATGCGTGCATTAGCAGAAAATTTAAGTTTCAAAATTATTCTCACCTCAATCAGTTTACTGATTTCATTTTTGCCATTTCAGTAATCACAACCATGTTTGTTCAAAGATCTTTTGTATATAAAAAAAAGTAACCTACTTTTGGTGAAGAAAAAAGGTATAAAGGAAAAAGTTTTTGTTTGTTTGTTTGTTTGTTTTTGTGTGTGTTTTTTTTTTCGTTGCTTTTTTTTCTATAAATGGGAGTTTAATTTTATATTGCTGAATCTGAAAAAAAAGAGCAGCAGAATAAGATCAAACTGAATGCTAACTGTGTGCCTGTGGAATTGAATGACTGTGTCTGTAATTACTATTCCAGGATAACTACAATGTTGAATGCATGCCAACTAATCCTTTGCGATGTGAGGTTGGTGATCAGGCCAAGAAACTGGCACCCTATGATGTTGGTGGTGGAAGAAAACTGTTTACAGATGTTGATTTGCCTCTTGCTGGAAAATTCTCAGGTGGTTACTCATACTTTTTTAAAATGAGCACATCTGTTGTGAATTATGATCCTTCCAGAGAAATGTATATGGAGGAAAAACACATGTTCACTGCCAGTCAAACTGGCTTTCATTCACAATCACAGTACAAGTTATGTGTCATATGAAAACAATATCTGTTGTCCAGAGATGAATTTGAATCAAAATACACCACAATTAGATTCAAATTTACTCAGCAATCTTACATTAAAACAAAAAAATAATCAGAACCATGTCGCGGGTGGTATTGATTACTGCCATAACCGACATTTTATAAATTTTACAGGAGAGCGAAAAAAACTTCCCCATTTCCATAATTTTGCTCCAATCACTTTCAAACTGTGTGTGAACATTATCATAAGCCCCGCATTTATGTGTAAATACTGCAATGCTTTGTATCTTTACTGGTTTTTGCTGCAGAGGACTTACGGCATTTGCAACTTGTGAACCTGTATTTTGATTACAGCCGTAAGGGCACTTTAAAATATGTTATTGATTACAGCCGTAAGTGACACTTACAGCAGTAGTAAAACCAATTTTGTGAATGTTGAGTTTGCTGATATGGAATCTTGAGCACTTACGGTTCTTGTCAATTGGGATGTGATTTCGTAAATGCACAACTGTCCGCAGGCTCGCTCAGAAAAACAATACTATTGCAGACCTCCCAAAGATTAAAGCAATTCATCATTTAAAAAATCAAACTGGCTTTGAAATTTCCTATTTTTTCTTTCTTTACAAGTGCAGTAGTTTGAGTTCTTGTACTTCATCTCCATTCTGTCGGAGAGAGACATTTAAATCATATTTTCTTTCATAAACACTGGTTTGCTGGGTTGCTATGATAAATAAACAGCATTTACCAAAGGTGAAGTCAACATAGACAAAGCCTTCATCCTACTGTTATACACTGACACCATATCCTGAAGTTGCATTAATATAATGTGGAAACGGCCTTTGAAATGTTCAAATTGCAAAAAAAGAGCCCAGTTCACCAATGGTTTAGTGGAGCAGTACAAGACATTTTGTTATATAATATTGGACTCCCCATCAACTATAAAAATTTGTATCTATATAAAACAAAACGGGTTTGAACAGATTAACCCCTCAGGAACGTTTTTTTTTAATGGCCTTTGATTTTTTGTTCTCTGTTAGTTGTTTTATTGCTTTTAAAAATACATATACATGATTTCATTTAAGGATTTAAAAAGATGCAAGGTGCACATGCTAAATATTAGAGTTTTTGTCGCAAAGCTCTTCTAGTCCTTCAACTTCTATTCAGGCAGTATAGTTTACTCGTCACACCTTGATCTTGGGCTTGTCTGTTTTGCAACTGTATGATACTTTTGGCCGATTTCCACGTCTTTGCTACAGGTTCAATTTAGAACCAACTGTCATAGTTACCTAACAAAAGCAATGACATTCAATTCTTCACACTTAACCCTTGTTCTCTTTAGCTTACTTAGATTCGTATTCTCTTTGTTCGTCAGTCAAAATTCTGAATATGATCAGACATCACGTTTGTATCTTTGATGACATCCAAATCAAGCTTATATATTCACCTCATAGTAAGAACGTTTTTGTCTAGAGGCTCAAATATATGTGGCCCATGAGGCGGTGGTGTAAATTTCATAGTGTTTACAGGTTTATTTGATACAAGAATCAATCGTGTCCACTTCATTTTGGACATGTGGTGCCAGTTCGAGAAACTGTTTACATCCGCGATGGAAGTATGTATCTCCTTGCATAAAAATAAGACGTGAAAACACATGAGTCACATTCAAGGTCTCTCTCCCGCTTTCAGGGATTTCACTGACAGTCGATGCATCGACCGGTGATGACAAATGGATCCATAATTAATTACAGAGGATACTGGGAAAGTACCCTAATTTGATAAGTGATAAGTTCTTTTTTAGCTGAGAGGGGACCTATTTTTCTTACCATCAACTTCCACTCAGAGGGTCTTATTTTCTTTTGCTGTGTCGATGCTTGAGGCAATGACTTTCTGTCATTGATGACCCATTCGCTTTTTGTCTCCATCTTTTCAGAGTCCACGGCTATTCCACTTGAAGCTTTACACTTCCTGGTTGAAAGCCAGCAGAATTCTTGACACAGCAACAGAAAATCAATATTTTCTTAAATGACATCTTGAGCCATATCACTGGATTGAGGTGAACATCTGATATCCATTAATGTGAGCTTAATCTGATCTCCGGAAAAGTATGAGTTCATCAAGTCTTTAACCAGTCATACAATCCTGCTAGGCGAATGAGCAATTGACCAGTCAGTGTAGCTTTGCCATCCATAGCTGACATTCCTTGAACTTATGAATGCTTCCACATTTCTGCTCATCCAGTGTAATATATATGCCATGAGTTTATCTTAGACAGTTTTTTTTTTCTGCTCTGGTGTTTTTGGTCGTTTTCCATCTCTCTGCGCTGTTTTCAGTTGGAATCAGCTGTCCTCATTGTCATGGAACAAATCAAGAGCTCTTCTTGACAATTCCCTCCATCATCTACTGATCTCTGATCTGGGGTTGGGTTGGGCACTCTCTGATGAAATCAGCCTATTTCGTGTCCTCTTCTTTTTGTTCTTTCAGTTTTACTGTGCCCAGAAATATTGCTTTGGTTAGACCGTTGTATCTTGACGCTGGTCGTAACGTTGAAAATTCTTTTTGTTGCAATAATCAGGAGTTCATCATTGGATCCTGTGTGCTGTTCTGTAATGTTACAGGCCGTTCCGCTGTTAGCATTTTCTGTGATGCCCAAGGGCCTGAATCTTCTTCTTTAATTCAGCAGTCAATATTGATGCTTCACACGCAAACAAAGAGATAGAGCAAATCAATATATATATTACAGATATTCTTGTCTTAACAGACTGGCTGTAGTACATAGTCTGCCACAGGCTCAGAAGTTTCAGCGAATTCTGGCCATGCATTTCTTGTTTGGACATATTGTGTGAGCTGATTGTTCAAGGCATCTGAAATAGAGGACACGACCCCATGGTTAAAATAGAGTATTTACCTATTTGGTCCAAGGCGTCTTCAAAGAAAGAGGGTTCTTCCTCTACAGATCAATGTCATGAATCACCAAACTGACTTTTTGTTCTGCTCTATCCTATCCTGGAATGTTGACGACTGCTAGGCACTGGGATGTCAGAGACTTTGCAACCAGCTTCTTGCACTCTTCTCGGTTCTTGGACGTTCCCGGACAAGTTGTCACTGATGTTGTTCCCCCATCGTTTTGTCTGTGTTCCTCCCCTTCAACCTCCTTCTACTGTTCCATGTAAAATATACTTTACAAGCCCTGTTCATCTCAATAGATAGCCATACTATCCCATTTTCGCTTTTCACTGTGGATAACAGGCCTTCGTATTATCCAGGGGCTTGCCTAAATCTGGTCTGGATCGCCAAGCTAGTAATGAGGTCCGTGTATGGGATGCCGTGGATCTTGCTAAAAACATCCCATTTGTATTATGTTCCCATCAATCTGATAGTTTTTTCCTCATATTTTACAAGCAAATACTATGTTTGACGAATGCAGCTAGTGCCATATAACCAGTTTCCATGGTTTAAACTCGTTTCTATTATTTCTTTGATTTCCAGGACATGTATTGTTTAAGATGCCACTCGATACAGTATTGAACGTCCACTGATGCTCTGGGTATTTGGATTTAGGGAAATTGATGTGAACTGGCTTGACCAGCTGACCTGAAATCTCAGATTTCTTCTTATTGCAGTGATCTTTAAAGTTTCATCTATTCTTGGGTTCTTACAGCCATGTAATACAGGCATACGCTTCCCAAAGATGCTCGCTACTCCTACATAATAACATAAAGACACAATTAATTTTCCCCATTTTCCTGTTTTCCGCCCTCCTCTTCACATACATAGACACATACATTCTGACAGGCATTATATGCTGAAAATCAAACCACTGATTCTTGTAGTGATTTCTGTCATCATCCATGAACTTGCAATTTATCTAAGCCACGTTGCAGGACACCAAGACAATAATAATAATAACAATAAACACACGCATTCCTTGTGGGCTGTCAGCATGAAATTATGATCAAATGTAGCATATCTCTATCCTCTATGATTGTCGATTTGAGCACACATCTGTGTAAACACGAATTTATCTCACCTTTACATCGCACATCGTCTGGAACTACGCAGTTAATTAGCAATCATAAATTGAGAAATTTAATAAATTAATGTTTGGATTAGTTTGTACTGCTGGAAAAATATTCGCTGATTCTTTAAAGTTGGTCTCAGTCTTAATGAAAACCACACGTCTAATTAGTCGGACGCATTTAATAATGAGTCTTCAAGAGACCAACTTTGAAGTTTGACCTTAGCACAATAAAGGTGCCATCTGCCGTAAGTGCTCTATTGCCCATATAGAGGATGTATCAGTATGAACGACCTTGTCTTTGAATACTACTGTAAATGCCCTTACGACAGTATTCAATGACTAACATTCGCGGAGCATATCAGAATATTGTTGTTGATTACAACCATATGTGCCGTTACATCAGTTATCAAAACCGATATTTTGACAGTGACTGACTGTAAGTGCCCTTACAATTGTAATCAAAATCTATTTACGAGCAAGTGCACATACGACTTTAAAAAAAAATCTTAATTACTCCTTTAATTAATAACTTAGAAGAGCAGGACCCAGGTAGAAAAATGCGGAAAAATATGGCCTTTAATATTATCAAATAAAACGAAAATCCGAAAAATGTCGGTTACGGCACTAATCAATACCACCCACGATATATACATTTTAGTTTATGGCCACATGGATTCTAATGGTTTGTTGTGAAATTAACATTTAGAGTACAGTGTGAGTGCACAAGCAAAACTCAGAATGAACCATGAATATTCGTTTTCATTGTTTCAGATAACCTAGGTTTATTGTTCTTTTTGTTGTTTCTTGCATGGCCAATAGTGCAAGGTAGATCAATGGTTCTCCATGTTCCTAATACAAGGGCTCCACGACAGGCTTGTGCAGATATCATTCCTATGACCACTGATGCAATTCCTGTGGAAATTTCTACTCCTACATCTCTAGATAAGTAAGTGTGTTTCATTGTGTAGTTCACCATGTTCATTTAAAATACATGTATGTAATTTACAATTACAGATAACAACTTTGTTCAGAAGTATTGTCTGGCTTTGGTCTTAAATTTTTAGATTTAAGAGCAAACTATGTGAGATGTCCTCTCTGACAAAGCATAATAAAGTTAATAATTATGGGGGCAGATTTATTAAAAGCATGTTGTTTGTCTAGCCATCTAATATACAAAGTTTACAACATAATGTCCCCCTGGCAATGAAAATCTTAGAAAGCATTAGAAAGAAATGCAGTTTCATTTCTTGATTTTCTATCATCAAATTATCTCATTTCAATCACACTTTCTGCTCTTGTAGTTGAACACATCTGATTTAATGTAAAGAAGAGCATATTGTATAATGCAAATACACATACACTTTCCTCAGTCAACACCTTTTAAAAAAGAGAGAAGGAAAGAAAAACAATGAAAGAATGAATGAAAAAAGAAAGAAAGAAGGAAAGAAAGAAAGAGAGAAAGAAAGAAAGAAAAAAGATTAGGAAGGTCTGTATTAGTGATTATTTTGCAAGATATTAGTCAATGAGTTTTATTACAAATATAAATTACAAAACAAGTAATATTTCTGAGATTAAAATTTGTGCAAAATTATATGGAAAGTGATGTTATAAATTGAAATGTCATGTACATTTGAACATTACAATGCATCTATTTTCTTCATCCACATTGTTTGAGCAGACGTGGTATTGCTGAAGTATATGCCAGTGCCATCAGAGCAAATCCTGAAGATGTCGTTGTGGAGCTAATCTCACAAGCTGATGGAAAGACGAAACTCCATGTGCATTTCTTAGGTAACTGGATACAACTTCTTCTCTGAAGTGTCTTCTTTGGATACTAATGACCATCCTTATTGAGGAAATTGCAAAAGATGTCTCTGGTTATTTCTTTAAGCAAATCGCCAGTTTCCTCTTGCTGCTTTTATTTCATGTAAATTTATATCACTACCAATGCAGTTGTGACCATTAAGTGAGCTGGTCTTTGAATGGATGTGGAAAGCGATGGTGGTATTAAAGGTAGTGGTGGGATGTAAGTGCCATGACTGGGTATTAGTTTTATTGCATGTATTTATTTCATTTGCACATTTAGGGGCCTTCTTCTTTTTCATTCCTCAAAATCAGTGCTGCTGGTTAAAGGTGGAGAAATGTTCTCACACAATGACTTGCTACAGGTGTGGAAGTCCCAGCATCCTTGGTAATTTCGGTGCTGATTCCATATGTGAAAGGGGAAAGTCATACGTCTATTCTGTTTTATCACAACACACCAGTGAAACATTAAATACCTTGAAAAACTGTTGTCAATAACTCAATGGTCACAGCCTCTTGCTATTACCAATAGCCTTCCATGATTGTAGGGGAACTGTGTGATGGTAAGCTGCACTGCAAGGTACTGCCTAAAGCCTATCTAGATAATAGATGAGATATCTAGATATATAGATGAGATAATACTATTATTTACTATTAATTAAACAGAAATCTTATACCAATTATGTCAACACAATTGTGACTATTAGAACTTACTGATTTGGGATTAGATCAAATTTGCCGAGATCCTTGATGAATATCTGTGAAAGGTAGTCAATTAACAGACCCTGTACATACTTCAAACAACAGTTTGTATCATGAAATGATTTAAGAGAATGAGAAGGCAAATATATATACATATGTATTGGTCTATTGTATGGGAACTTGGCTTGAAGAGTTTGAATTCTATGGAGTACATCTTAAAATGTATACATATATATGGAGAATGATCTTTCTGCTTCTTTATCATATTGTTTAAATTATGTGTACAGGCATGGAAAGAGTGAAAATGAGATCAAGATTTGAAACACTGCTGGGCGATGAGGATTTACAAGATAACCTGAGTCCCTACCACCCTGTCATTGATGCTGCAAGTAAGTCTATTGGAATATCATGTTTGTCTTGCAGTTGCATTACACATCAGATGTCATGAAAGACCTGATTGCATCATACGTATATTTGACTCTTGAAGTTGATACCTTATTTACTCTTCAGTTGGCTAATGTAAGAATTTAGTATTCATGCCACCTCTCAAAGGAATACTGTTCTTTGAGGAAGAGCTTTTTTAATCTAGCAGTAGCAGTGTCAATTATTAGAGATTTTAAACTGTTCTCATTGATAAATCATGTACAGGATTCGAATGTGCACTATTTCATGTGACATCTTCAAGACAGTGGAAGTCCATCCTGAATGGCTCATTTCTGCACAGATTTGAAAAATTGATAGAGTTTATGACATAAACAACATACAAATTGAAATGACTTTGAATAGTTTTAATGCTGCAAAACAAACTGAAGCTAATTTAATGGATAAAAATATCAAATGCAGATATGAATGTTTAGGAGGAAACAAACAGTCACTTATGAAGCATGCAGTTTGTATAATCCAAGTATTTTTCTACATATTTTGTTCTGATTTTTCTCTTGTGATGCTTCATGACTGAGAGAGTGAAACCTGTGCTCATAAGATCTCGCAATATATTACATAAACATATACCATATTTTGTTCAGTCAAATGAAGTATAAATCATCTTTTTTTTCCTTTGCAGGTCTTCACTTTGTGTCTACAACCCTCATCTTGCTCATCATAGTCCTTCATTTGAATGCTTATTTTTGAACTGATAGTTCTATTTTACACGCAAATATTTGGTTGCATACATTATGTGTTCATGAATGTACACTAGCTCTTTGCTAACTGAAGAAAAAGAATGACTCGTTTCAAGAAATTTCTATGAATGCTGAATCAAAAGAAAGTGTTGTGAACCATCGCCAAACATGCAAAAAACAGTGAAAGTCATTCACATCTGTACTAAATTTCTCATCTCAAAAGCAAACTAGAATGAGCTGAGTGTGTTGCTCTTTTCATTTATGACAATTTCTTTGATTACCATTAAATTGTCATGTGTCTTCCAGTACTTAACAACATGAACAAAAAAGTTAATATTCAGGATTGTAAAATATTAAAAACACATCTATTAAATTGACCAGTTATCTCAGTCATTGATCACTTGCGAAACAGCACAAATCATCGTGTTAAGCAAGATATGATTGAGTGTACAGTAATTTTTAGCAAAAGCACTAACAAGCATGGGAGAATCATTGCTACCAAAACTCTTTGGTTGAAACTGGTTGCATCTTGAACCAACTTTTGTAAAATTCATTGATTCATAGTACTATTAAATATTAGAGGGTATATGGAAAAATGCTATAATCAGGCATATTACTTTTGTATATTGCAGTACATTAAAAAATCCCCTTTCTGAAATGATACAACTTTCAGTCTGGATGGAAAATTTCTACTATTTAATTAATTTACTTTTTTCCCACCCATACAATTTAGCCAATTTTCCTTGCAAGGTATATGATGATTATGCATTTACGTTGATTAAAAAAACAACACAAATAATTGTAATGTGTGCCTTGCGAACAGTGATGCTAAATGCTGTCTTAGCTCTTCTTTTATCAGGCTATGTTAAATTTTTAAAGACATAAATAATCTGATGTATTACCAAGATATTTCATTTCTTTCAGTGAGAGACAATGTTCTCATGAGAAGTGTTTGATGTTCAACATATTTTGTGTTTACGAAGTGGTTGTGATTTTCAGAAGGAAACAAATTTACAACAAAAAAGAAGTGTTTTGTAGGAATGCCTCTATGAAGAAACATACACAATATGTAATGTGAACCAATACAATTATCTCCATCCGTGTAGTAACATTTGTGTTTTGGCTCAAATCTGAAAAATGGACTTGGCATACATCTAATCTACCTGAAAAGATGTTGTTTTTTTTTTATTGTTATTCAGAATACTATCGAGCTTTATAGGAATGTGCCACTATTTTCATGGTAATTTTCTCAAAGTGAAAGCCGTTTCTGATCAAATGATGATTTTACAAAATTCTTCCTTTGGAGTGAAACTAAATCTGACCATTATCACTGCACCAAATTAAAGCATCTATTAATACCTCATGTGTGTGCCAAAATTACAGAAAACCGCCTTCCATAGAGATTAATAGGTCATATACATATGTTTAGAGTTTTAATTAGTGCTGATCTTATTATACACTGTGTTGTCATTTTCTTTCATTATTATCATCATTAATCTTACTGATGAAAAGACTATCTGTATAAATACATGTCAGTTAGATTGTTCAGGCTTTATTGTATATATGAATAATATTGATAAAAATCCATTCCGAAAGTCCCATGGTGTCAATTTACTTGATGCTTTGCCACTGAATATCTTGTGTGTTTTTTATAATTATGACAAAGTATTCGTTTATATTCAGACTACTTTTGGGGAATAAATATGCTTATTTTCCTTTTACAATTCTTTGTAAACAATGCCTTTCCTTATATGCATATGTCATGAGTCACATTTTCTATTGTCACCCAGACTCTCTTCACTTATGAAGTAATGATGTACCATTCTTATGTTTCACTCCTACTTGTGTTTTCATCTCCTCTTTTCTCTCTTCTCGCATCTTTTCTTTCCGAGATTTTAAAAAATATTTAAGATATAAAATATTTCTTAAGTCATGTTTGCCCAATTTCTAACCTAGTACTAATTGAGCAGTGACTTAAGTCCATGAAAGTTTGCTGATCAACATCATAACATTTTCAAAGTGAATTTTCATTAAACATGTGCATAAAATAAATAGTGTGAAAAATTAAGAAATTTGTCAGCACCACATCTCAGCCATCAGAATGCTTGAAATAAAAGTATTACTCAGAACCCTAAAATTCTGATCAATTAATAAATTGTTGAAAATTTAACCCAACATAATATTTGCTACCGATGATTATCAGTATAAAATCTTGGCAAATTTCAAGCTAGAGATAAAGGCTGATATTGCAGCTTGCAACAAAGAGTTTTCAGGTCAACAATGTGAGGACATTTTCATGGACTGTGCAAGTTCATAGATTTCCTGTGTGCATTCTGAGATTCAATGATACCTCTAAAGTGCAGAAAACATTTTCAGGCATTTAAACTGGCTAATTTTACCAGATGTTCACACATGAGCAATACAGACAGTTTCAACCATTCTGACAAAGAAAACACTTAACACCAGAATTGCTTTACCTATGACCACAGTATGGAACTGGTATTGAGCAACTGTTGGGGCTAAAGGTTACAAAAAACATTACTTGTAATGTATGAAAGAGATTCAAGGACAAGAATTGAAAAATTGTGAACAACAATGCAAATTAAGGGAACATTTTATTTTTTAAGTCATTGGTCCCCAAGTATGAGTAATATCAATGAATACATTAATTCCCCACAACACAGTCTGGGTTGCTTTGACATATTATATTCCCTCATGAGAGAAAAAAAAAAAAAAAAAAATATTTGTTAACACATACTCTTGGTAAGGTCTGAATTTTCATTGCCTCCCATTGGCATCACTCATACATTAATATGGCCTGTTTCTGACCAATGGAACATAATCCACCTTATGTGAGGCTCACATTATTCTTTAAAAGAATATAATACGACATTCAAAGAAGATTCCTGGGAGGTGACTGAAATTAACTTAAAGGGATCAGGAAATGACTTCTCACTTTGAAGCCATGTTAGAGTGACTGCAAACGGGTCGAGAAGGGCTGTGAGTGGAGGGTGTCATAGTTTCTGCTGCTACCCTTGAATCAATTTCCACTTAATTCCATATTTTGCTTGAGGATCATTTTCAATGTGATGAAATCTTTAAGATTAATCAATGAGACGGGGAAGTAAATGAAAATATTGGTTGAAAATTTTGGATTTCCAAAGAGAAAATGGGGAAATAGGATATTTTGAGATTTATGGAGATAGTTATTTTCTAAGAGATTTTAGCAGTTTCTCAATTGCTATGAACCCCAGTAGAATACTGAAATGCCCAAATTTTATTAGAAATTGAAAAAAACAAAAATAAAAAGCATAAACATTTCTTTCAGAAGCTAAAGCCACTCCCAGAACAATGGTAAAACTAGTCAATATAAGTGAATAATAAAAACATGACTGGAAAATATCATCTAAAACCTGTTATGAATCCCTGATTCCTCAATTTAATCAGTACAAAAAATGAAGACAATCGACACACCACATGAAAATGTTCAGTGACTTGTATGATACCTGACACTAATAAAATGTTGGGAATCCCAGTCTGAAGTCAAGTGCTTGGTCATAGTGATAAACACTAATTCTTGTGTTATATACATCTAGAAGCAAACTTAAACATACTAAAAATAATTTTATATGTCAGACCCCATGCCAATCTAGCATTCCTTCATGACTCAAAGCAATATCAGTGTGCCTACTGCACTACTGCAGATAATATAGTGTGTGTTCCAAAAGTGAAAACAGCTTTACATAATAATGTACCCAATACCCTACTTCAAACAGTACTAAGTGGAAACAGATTGTCGCAGAAACTACATAGTATACAAGGTATTTTTTCAACTACCTGTACCTTATATTTTTCATAAGGTACACATTTAAAGAATGTCTTTTTCATATTCTGATGGTCAGACTCATGTCCTGAGCTGACTACCTAGATTTTTTTCTTAATTTCATTGTTCACATACTGAGGTTATTGATGACAAACTTTCTAGACTGGTGTTACAATTTCAACACCAGAATGAGGTGGTACTAAAAAGCAATTAAGTAGAGGTCTTTGCAATAATAAACAAATAAATAAACATGCCAGTAGACAGGATCATGTCAAATACAATTAAAATTTGCGGCTATTCATTATTCTGCCATGTAAAAATGTCTCACATCTGTGGATACTTACAAACACCAATGTAGCTGATAAAAAAAATCTTTCTTTTTTTT
>JBCEWB010472321.1:0-10918 GCA_039654565.1 Peronia peronii | reverse complement strand
AAGACCATCATGTAATGATTTAGCTAGTGTAACATTGGGAAGACCATCATGTAATGATTTAGCTAGTGTAACATTGGGAAGACCATCATGTAATGATTTAGCTAGTGTAACATTGGTTGTTACATGGCCACAGCTTCAATTGACGACTGAAAATACTAATTACAATTCTGCTATACAGAAACCTGAGACAGTGTCATCCTATCTATAAGGATCTCCACCTTACCTATCACTTCTTATGATAACAAGAAAGGCAAAGATTGAAAGTACAAAATCAGCAAAATTCATCTCAGCAGGATCTTTCACTTGACAGCGAAAAAAGGCTACATCAACAGTTAGCTACAGCTCACTAACATTACAAAACGAGTAAAGGTTTTGTAATTTCATGCAGCTCTAAATAAAATATTTCATCTAAATTCTGATTTTATTCAGTGATAAAATGATTTATAGTAAGACGATCAGACATCACAGTGAGTTTTCGCAAACTTATATACAAGAATTCTCGATAGAGCATTCCCCATTGAACAGTAATGTAATTATATTCATATTTTTTACGTGATCATATTTTGTGAAATACACAGTTACATTCAAAGAGTAGAACAGGTATATTATCACATAGCTGGTAAAATGTGTTTTCTAACTATAATGTATTATAGGTAATACAATTTATGATATTAGGACTGGTGACTCTGAAACCTGACACAGGTCAGTGAAAAAAAAAAACTGCTTTAGGAATCACTGTGACTGAAAAAAAGACAGTTATGTGCAAAACATGGCTGCTATGTTTTTCAAAGTCAGGTAGAATGATAGTCAGACTGTTATTTTCTGTTTACAGTCTCCTTTATTTTCTCAATAACTGAAATGGTTGGCTTACATAAAAAGAAAAAATAGAAGGTTCAGCCAAAAATATTGCAATGTGATGTATTATATCCCTTTACTACTTAACTAATATGTTTCTACATGTACATCACAACAAAACAGCAAACTAGACAAAAAAAGAAGGCCAAGTGATAGTTTGTCCCTTCCAGTCTCTCTCCCCCCCTCCCCCCATTCCCCCATCCCCTCCCATTGCTGTGATTACATATGATGCTCTGCTTAAATCTTTCATCCACCTGGATGCGGTTATCTTGATTCTCTGCAAATAATTCCTCACCTGCCCATTTTGTACATGCCACAACCGCCCGGCCAGGCTCGCACGTATTGAGGGTCAGCCAACAAACTCACAGGCTTCATGCCTGTAGGGAAATACGGACCTACTGGACCTGTGATCACAAACAGCTTGGCCTCATTGGACATCGTTACACCAAGAGCAGGCTGGGTATGAAATAGATAAGATATGTCTAAATGTAGGCTTAAAACTTAGATATCATGCACATTTTTACAAAGAAAATTATTTTGGAAATGAAACTTCACAATTTTCACATTTAAGTTGACAAGATGATGATGTTTTAGGCCATGATTGCTGATGCACTAATCATGAACTCAAAGTCAGCCTCTCACTACATATAACTCTCATACAAAGGTCAAATCTGAGGGTGTTCACAACTCCTGAGTATGCAAGACAACATCTGTAGTGGTGTAAATGCCGAGATCTTGCAATTGCAATCATTAGTGTCAGTATATTAAATTCCCTTTCGCATATTTGTATGTTTGTCTGTAACGGCTGCAAAATCATATCATAAGTTTTCTGAGGATACTGAACATGGCAAATATTTGATTACATCTATGTCTAATAATGAAATGTGTGAATACAATAAGTTACATTTACTTTATGAAACAACGTCTTCAATTCTTGGGTTTATATAAAATTTTTGCCTCTTCATTAACAATTAATATCATTTTTGTGATAACCAAAATGTGATGTGTTTAAAAAAAAAAAGCACTATGCTGCATAATAATATAGATATTAAATTACTGCTACACAAATATCAATCACTACCCGTCATAGTTTAAGCTGAAATTGCCATTGCTGAGCAAGTTGAACGCCCTGTGTATGATAATTCACAGATGCTTGGTCTTTGATTTTTGAGACACTGCAAGATCTACAGGCCCCACCCTTATTCACACTACAACATCTGTGATGTACATTGTTTGTTGAAGCCACCATTTTATATGCAGACAGCCATGTATAAGCACAAATAAACATAAAATTGCAGCAGTCTCTCTCAAACACACAGTCACCTATATTTGCAAGATTCATATAAGCTTATCTACCAGACACTTGCCATCATCTACACTTATAGTAGATTTAGATTTCCATGCCTATTGTTTTTTCCTTAAACAAAAACAATTTAAAATTTCAAGACAAAATGTGTATTGGTTTAAAGGACTCGTATTAACACAGCACACATTTAGATTTCTCATTGACTGACCATTGCGACCAGATGGTCAATATACACTCAGTAGTCTATTGTAACAGATTTTCCTTTTTCATCTGTCAAATTGCATTGTGTGATCTGATTCAGGACATTGTAAAGACCTTACACTGTTTGCAGATTCTAGATCTAGATTCTAAATTCCAAAAAGAGAGAAGTTCCAACCCAGGCCAAATGGCCTGAGGAGGGTTATGATTAAAGTAGGGTTAGGACTAGATTTAGGGGTAGGGTTAGGTCTTGGGTAAAAGTTAAGGTGAGAGACTGGGTTTATTCAAGGACCCTGGAATATTTAATTACAATATCAAGACTGGCTGGTAGCAATAGTCACATCCAAAAGAAAAAAAAAAAGAAGAGATAAAAAGTTGTATCACTTGTACATAATTGAACAGTCATTCTGCATTTTCCTTCTCAATACATAATTATCACCTCTAGCTGGTACTGAAAAGGCTGGTGTGATAACAAATTGAATGACAAACAATAATGAGAGCCTACCTCAGTGCCAATAAAAGTGGGGCGGATGTACAGAGAGCATTTCTCTGAATATGGAATCCATTCTTGGTCAACACTAATCAGTTTCTTCATGCATTTAATCAGCTCCGCTTTATCAAAATCCTGAAAAATGATTGAGTAAGGCAGTACAAATTATTGCTTCATGGGACAGTAAGTGGACATGCGAAGTAATATGTATATACATATATCATATCCAGAATATCCATGACATGAGGCAAAACTAATACATGTAGAGCATCTCATCAAACCCTGTCTTGTTGTAACAAAGAGCTTAAACTGCATGTTGTGCTCACAGTCGCTGCTTGTATTGAATTATCTGTGCTACTCAAAATACATGTACTTGATATGAGTAACATTCTGTGGCTTATTCATGAGTTTAATGGAGATTTATCATCATGACTTAGAATGTTTTGGCCAAAACAAGCAACATCTTTGTGTGACAATAAATATGACCTTCAGAATCAGTAATTAGCTTGCATAACAAAAATTGTATGTGAATTATCACCATCTGGCAGAGAAGTGAAAGCACTACACTGGTGTCTCACTGCAAAACTGGATGAGATAAAAAAAATCAATCCTTCATAGGAAAAAATAGAACAAGCTGTAGAAAAAAAACTGGAAATGGCAGATTTGTTATATTCATCATTCAGGCTAGCTTTGTAGGGAAATACTGGGCGACTGATGATCACACCCCACTCTGTATAAGATAAACATTTTACACCACACAGATTTCAGCTTGTCAAAAACTTGAGCTTTTTATCGTTTTAATCTCAAAGAAAAACCCTGTCTGACTCTCCACTAAAGATATTACCAATGGCGTTATGCATTGCTGACCTGCAGCTATGAGAAGACTTTGTCAAGCACATATCAAAGATTCTCACCTAACCATGAAAGCTGTTGGATTATTTTTCCTCTGTTTCAAAGATCCTATTAAGTTTCCTTTCATGTCACTATAGCCACAGTGCTTTACTCTTTGGATATACTAAGTACTTTATTCCTAAGGTGTATCAAATATACCGCTGCAGGTCACTGGTCAAAGAAACTCAGAGTATTAAATATTTGTTGCTGAGAATTTAAGAGTCAACCGCTTATGAATCTGATCTGAAATGTTGAATACAATGCTAACTGCTCATAAATTCCATATAATGTTTGCTGCCACTTTTTTCAGCCAGCTAGGTTGCTTCTTCTTGCCAAGTACAAGAGGTGTTAGACAAGTATTGCAAAGAGGGAAAAACCTTTTCTCTTGTTGTTTATAACATGTGAAGCAAAACGTTATGAAAAAATTATCATGATGAGAAAAAAGACATGCATTTTCATCATATGGTAAATTTTCCCTAAGTTCCTGTTACTTATGTTTCAAATAACAAGAGAGAAACAGATATTTTTCCTTCTTTAGAATGCATGTGTTGTATCTCCTGTACCTGGCAAAGAGAAGTAATTCGGCTGACTGTCAAAATGGCTCATTGAGACAAAATTATGATAACTCAAGCAGTGAATGGTAACAAAATCAATGTCACTGATGAAACTGTGCTCAGGCAAGTGATACGTACTGGAAGTGCAGTTCTTATTGCTGTAGAATGCATACGTTTCATGTTTTCCATTGGGCGAAACAGTCGAATTTTATTGTCAACACATCTGTAAGCCTTCATGCCTTCAAAGAGCTGCAGAAAAATAGGAGCAATAATATAGGGGGAGGGGATGAGGGGAGAATGAGCAAGGGAAAAAAAAAGGTAAGCCAAAACATAAGCAGTTTTTCCACTGGGCTCCTCAATAATATTTGAAATAAAGTATGGATCCTTTGCTTGTTTTGGACAGTATGAAAACTGTTACAATAAGCAGGCATAGCTCATCTCTCAGTTTACAAAGTAAATCAGATAGACTCTGTAATCATATTGCCAACTGACTAATATTAAAGCTTTTTGTCATTTTTGTTTCTTCAAAGGTGAAGCAGAATTATCTTGGCTTTCTCTGCATTCATATGAATGTGGCCATGTTAAAGTCTGTGAAACTTTTGTTTGGACAGAGACATCTTTAATTACTCTTGTATCAATAATACATGCCGTCTTCAAAACCCATGACATTTAGGCTGGGCCTCCTCTTCTTCAGGTCCCTTGCCTGGGAAAAAGTTCCCAGAACAACTCTCCTCAAAATGGGTGCCAAGATCAGTGTGTCACTGTACAGTGTGAGTTTGGTTAGCCCTAAAAGAATTACAGTGCCAGTCTGCTCAAAGCCTCGGCCATTATAATAAGCTTATTTGTACCTGGATGGCTTTCTAGGTGACATAAAGCACAGTTTTGCAAAAAAGTTTGTCTGATGTTGCCATTTAGATCATTTGTGGAGTCATGAAAAACTTATTCACCATTAAAATAGTACAACTTTGTTTCTTTCAGCAATTTTAGGCTTACCTCAATTCGCTGAGTATGACTGACCAATAGACATAATACTCCTACATATTATATTACTTATTATTATATCTTTTTTTATCCAACCACACATTCTTCCAATCACTCCATGTCTGTGAATACTGGTAAACCTACAACATTAGTAGAATGTGTGTTCAACATGTAGACCTACTTACATGTAATTTGGACAAATTATGGGTCGTGTAGATTCAGCCCCTATATACATGAAAAAACTGTGCGTTAATCAATCTTTGAATTTCTCAGAGATAGACTAAATTATATAATTATTACAGTGGAGAAAACTGGGCACCGTGATCAGTGGAGTAGGCTGGGGTCGGTTGATCCCAGAGTTAAATGGTCGACGCCGTCACTGAGTAGAATACGTAAAACTGAACTTATGCCTATGGACTGACCTGACAGGCGTAGTGAAGACATTTGGCTGCTGGGTGCATCTGGAAAGGTGCAGTGGGCCTGATAACTGGGGGACCCCAACCATCTTGCTCTGACCAATCAATTTCCAACATGTGATCCGCAGTGTGCCCACCAAACTTCAGGTTGTTGTGGTCAGGTTTGGGCGCCGGCTTATCTGTCAGTGTGATTTGTAGATCATCGTACTGTCAATGAAAAATTAAAAAAAAAAAAAAGACATATTAGAGATCAGTGCCATGCATAGTAATCAATTGAGGAGTGGGGGGGGGGGGGGGGGAAGGGAGGTTTGAAAGGTGACTGGAATGGTGCTAGTAACAGTATATCTTTGATAGATGCTGGTTGGATGATAGATGAGTGGATGGATAAATAAATGGATAGATAGATAGATGGACCGATGAATGATGGATGGATGGATGTATAGATGCGTGGATGGATGGATGGATGGATGGATGGATGGATGGATGGATGGATGGATGGATGGATGGATGGTTGCTTCTTAATACAAGATATCAGCCGTGACAGCTTAAATTTTTATACAGAACACAATTTTTAAGAAGTAAAATCTACAGGTCCTCTACGGTACTGTTATTTAGAACGTTTATTGTAATCATGATTTAATTCCATACAGTTAACAGAATTAATACAGTACTGGACGGCAGGAAAAAAATGCCGTATACACGCTTAAAAGCAGTCTATCTACTTATTCTTCTGCTGAAGACAGAAGAGCCACGAAATATGGGCAGCTAAATTAAATGGTGGGAGGATGGAGAGGTGAGTCCTAATAAATGGTATTTGCTTTTTGAACAAAAAAAATCAATTTTGGGATTTTGTGTTCTCTAAAAAGTTCTCCTTTTCGGAATAGAAAAATAACATTAAAAAGTGGATCTGTCCATTCTAAAGTGTTTGACCCATGGTCATTCAACGGATATTCTGGTTTACTATCAGACACGATTTTGCTTCCTCTGGTTGTTCTATGCAGTGATGGATCATCACTATTTCATTGGATACAGGCAAAAGATGCTCTAAACATTTGATTAAGGCCTCTTGTAGCAATATCTTGAGTCCCAGTGTCAGGGATGAATACTGGGGGACCATTCTGAGACGAAACAGACTCATGAGCATGCAGAATATCAGAATATGCTTTCACCAGGTGCTCTTATATGAATTTCCACTTCCTAGGAAGAGTAAAATTATTATTTCTATTTGTTTCTGTTGCTTCAAAGCACAGTTGTGGACCATCTGTCACAGTAAAAGGCATGACACCCTTGGGTTTGACAGACAAAGCCAAGGAGGCTACAAATAGGCCCTCAAGAACCCAGAAGTGACTCCATGGGAGCCCTTATGATGACAGGGGGTACAGACAAAATTCAAGAAAGATATGAACAGAAAGCAGGAAAAAGACAGGACTCACAGAGAAAGGGCTATTAACTGAGAGAATATTGTTTTGGGGCTGAAAGCCAAAAAAAAAAAAAAAAAAAAAAATTCTACATGTCACGTTTTTCTCCTCACAAAATTTTAAATGTGTTTCTCTCAAAATTCGAAATTTTCTTTGCATTCTTTTGTTACCTCCTTTTTTTTTTTTTTTTTTTAATTTATGGATCGATCCTAACCAAATTTAACATAGATTATTTTCCGAACAAGACCCAAAAAAAATGTTCATATGAGCGATACAATCTAAGATGGCAAATGTTTTCATGGCAACCCGTTGGAGCCAGTCAGTTTTTTTTTTCCGCTCGATTACCTCTAATTTGAACATGCTAAATTGGTCGAAAAGGGTTAAAATTGTCTTCTGAAAAAAAAATGTCCAGGACACGCCCCCACTCCCCTTTCCCTCTCCTTCCCTCTCCCCTCTAAGGACCGGCTGAGAGTGCATGTATTTTGTCGTACCGGTGGCCTAAAGGTATGGCCGTCTGACTCGTGATCAGAAGTTCCTGGGTTTGAACCGAAACGGGCCCAACAATAAATGTTGTTCTTTGGAAAGACATTTTTCAGGCATGGCTGATCCGATCTGGTTACAACAGGCAACCGATTGCAGAATGTTACTATTAATGTTAGATCGATGAGGATTTGAGCACGGTGGTCTTCTAAGTTGTATGCTTCGTGATAACCGCCTCTAGGGAGTTGAAAGACACTATATCGAATGTTGTTTGCTTCTCAGGAAGCTGAAAAACTTCCGTGCGTGAGTTTCTCCGACGGGTCTACGAGGTTGGAGAATAGATTATAAAGCAAAATTTTAGAGTCTGTGTTCCAAGGAAATACTCGCCTTGAGAAAGTCCTCAATAGTTCCTATTACTATAGGACTGAAGGATCAGTGCGTCAAGAGAGTTTCACGTCGTTTGGTGGGTGCATTATATCAAATTGTACCAAAATTAGTTGATTTCTTCTGGACATAAAGCTATTAAAAATGGCCAACTCTGGTTAAAATTGATGCAATTTGACATGATATGGACACATGTGACGCCAAAACCCGCCATAATGCATTGACCCTTCCAGTCCTTTATAATCTATTGTTTCTTTTGAGTTTAACGCATTGACCTTTCTCAGTTGCTGAAAATCATAGAGCCATAATATCCATGCCCAAATTTTGAGGCTATGTCGCACCCTTTTCACTTTATCCCATCACCATGTTCTCCTTAAGAGGAGCAGACTGCGCTCCTCCGATTCACCATACATGTAATAAAAATAATGTGTGTATTTTTTCTCCTTCCACCCTCCCAGACTGGAAAATGCGTTTACCAAGATGAACGTAGGTAGAGTAATGGGAGATCGTTTTGACTAACCCCATGACTTCCCTCTGCCAGATACAAGAGGTGCTGAACAAGCAGGGTAAAAAAGAAAAACCACTTTACTTTTTGTCATTCGAAAGACTGATCACTCATTTAAAAAAAAATGATTAAAGTATTGCAAAGAGAAGAACATATTTTCTTGATACCATAATCTTTTTCGGAATTTTTAATGATGTAAGTTTAAGCAAAGAACACAAAAGTGACTTGTTTCTTCTTTACACTGCTTGCTCACCTCTTGTGTCCGGCAAAGTGAAGTTATAGAGCTGGTCAAAACGATCTCCCTTTAAAGCAATTAATGTAAGATTTTTATTTCTGGCCGAGACTCAGCCACTGTTATTAACCGTGACGGGCGGAAAAGGAGGCAGCCGTGGGATTCCACTTGGAGCTGAAGCGGCGTTGAAAATGGGAGAGAAGACAATGACTTTTCCAGATGTAAACATTTCAAGTAATGTGCACGTCAGTGTCAGAGAAAACGCCTTCAGCTCTTGTCCGGTTCCTAACTGGTCCATAATAAATGATGCTTGCTCTAATCAACTATAGTCTCATTGCTGAACGACAAACATCTGAATGACACTCAGCAGTTTATAGACCTTAAAAACAAGGCATGAATCACCTTGAAATCCGGCACATGGAATGGTGGGGACAAAAGGAGCAGTTCCACAGGAATATAAGGTAACTCCTTGTGATTTGAGAAAAGATTATATTTACAGGTATCTAAGGTCTTTGGTGGGAGTGCTCTTCCAAGGAAAAAAAAACAGTCTATGACTGCTGAATCGCGAGACGGTTACATTATGAATACATGTGCTACATTTAAATACAACACACCCATTGATGATAATTATGTTTATCGCCAGGCATATCCATTTAATAGCTCTATCATTTTGTTGATTGGTTGGTTCGTTTTTTTTTTCTTCTCTTTCTCTCTCCTTCCCTCCCTACCTACCTCTCTCTCTCTCTCTCTCTCTCTCTCCCTCCCTCTGTCACTCACTCTCAGGCACACGCAGAGGATGACGGCCTACTTTCCTCTTCGTTCTTTCAACCTCCTGAGGGTGGTTATTTCGCTGTGTCGACCTATGGTCGATTTTATTCAATAGCCATGCATTTAAGAAAATCACTGCCCGGCAGAAACTATAATACTTAGTGTTGAATTTAATCTCATAATGATGACTACGAGAGAACATATGCAGCGACATGGAACTTTCACCAAAAATTGTAAAAAAAAAAAAAATGGAGAGAGAGAGAGAGAGAGAGAGAGAGAGAGAGGGAGAGACAGAGTGTCATGCTATTAAAATTATTTTCTATTCTATCTAACATATTCCTAAAACGGTAAATTTTGTTGAGCCTCCATTAGCGTTAGAGCACTCTTTTGCATCCTGCCTTATTTTGATTACTTTTAAAATGATTTGTGTCTATGAAGCATTACATATTAATTTCAATTTAATATCTCTGCTGTTAATTTATCACTTCACTTACTTAAAGAGCACAAGAAATTCACTGACTGATTCATTTTTTCCAACACTGAATTTTAACGAAAGGAAAGGAACAAAGCATTACCGTCGATAAACAAATAATCAAAGTCCAATCATTGTTTCCTTACTCGAAACCAATCATAGTGTCAATCCGCATGGAACATAAAAAAAAAAAAGACACCTACATAATGGGAAACGCTCTCTACATATACATATCCTATCATCCGCACTTCTGCCCCTCTATTCGTCTGCCTCTCGTCTGTGCTAATAATAACTAAAGATAATAGTAAGTGAATAATAAGGATAATAATAAAACTCAGCAACTCGGTATTTGAACAAAAAAGCCATAAACACGCAACACCAAAACATACCTATCCATGCTCTCTCCTCTCTTTTTTTTTTCTCCTTCCCTCCCCCCCCCCCCCCCCCCACCTTCTGTGTGTGTGTGTGTGTGTGTGTTTGTTCCGAGTATGCCGTCTACATATTTTATGCCAATAAATATATTAGAAGAACATATAAAAGAGTGCCGAGATACCAAAGTATTACAATAATAGTCACAAAACTCGGCAGCTCGGTATTTATAATAATAATAATAATAATAATAATAATAGTAATAATAATAAAAACAATAATAATAATAAATCGAAAGGAGGAGAGAGAAGCTACCGGTCATAACACTCAAATGAGCATCAGCAGTTCTGACTAATCTAAACATCATAAAAAAAAAATACATGCTATAAGCCCTATACAACTTATCAAATGTCGGAAAGAATGAAAATATACCCTCTGGAAGAACGTCAATAGCGCTAACAAACATTTAGGTGTTCTAGAAATACATCAGTGAAAATAGGGGGAAAATTTAACGGTATAACATATGGTGTCGGTGGCCTAGCGGTTGGGCCGTCGGACTCGGGATCTGAAGTTCCGGGTTCGAATCCTGACAGGTCCCG
>JBCEWB010472211.1:0-19557 GCA_039654565.1 Peronia peronii | reverse complement strand
CCAGAACAGAGGCCATGATCAGAACCACAGGCTTCACTCAAATCCTGCAGGAAACAATTTCATCATTTGATTCCATGGATACGTGCTTGGCCATGAACCATAAAACTTAGTCATATGGCGAAACAAACACTATTTTATGTCATCGATACAAGTTTAGCCATGAACAATAAAATCTAATCACATTGCAAACCAATTACCATTTTATCCATGGATACATGCTTGGCCATGAAGGATAAAACTTAATCATACTACAAACCTATTACCATTTTATCCATGGATACATGCTTGGCCATGAAGGATAAAACTTAATCACACTGCAAATCTATTACCATTTCATCCCATGAATACATGCTTGGCCGTGGACAATAAAACTTAACCACACTACAAACCAAATATCATTTCATCCCACAGGTAAATGTTGCTCTTCACATCATAATATACACATCTCCTCCATGTGACCTGTGGCCTCTTTGATTCCCATCCCAAGTTCTGTCTGGGGTGCTATTAGATATACATGTATATGTAGTTGGCTTTCTCAATGTATACTGTATACAGCACTACCTGAATTTCCTTCTGTCACAACTTTCAAGTCTTTGCCAGTCCAGTACATGTATTTGTCAAGCTATAAACAGCATCATAAAGGTTATCATTTCTCTTTACACTTTCTGTAAGACTTCTACTACTAACTCCCCTATGATCCATACCTCTGAAAAGAAGTGTCTCTGGCACATTCTACATACCAAGTGGGTTCAACAGAGGGTCAAATCATGACCTGTTGCAGAGAAACCAACATAAATCAGGGGAAGAAAATGCTCTTGGGTCAGGCACACGACTGCGGGAAGAGCCAAAAAATATCATTTGACAAGCTCTTGGCTGGAATTCCCAAAGAAAGAGGAAACAAGGTTCCTCTTGGAGATGGAGCCTGCATGCAGAATTCAAGAGAGCCAGTCTGATGCCGGAGAATGTAAAGAGGACTGCCAGGAATTGTGACTGTGAGAAAACTGTTGAGACCATTTTACTTCATGGGGAGTAAAAAAAAAGAAAGATTTCTAATCATGTACACACAAAATTTCTTCAGACATCCTCACTGTATAAAATGAATGCCCCTTATAAACTACGCAAATTAGGCTAAATATATATGTCTAACACAAAAACAACAAAACACAGACAACAATATCAATGACATAAACATGATAATGTGCAAAATACTGTCTCAGAGGCATCAGTGATAATAATACAGGGAATGTTCAGAGAAAAAAAAAAAAAAAGATCATCTCTGCAATGCCAACAAACTGAGGGCGTCGTGCATTTGCATCATTTACTGCATCTAGTAGGAAGTTTTTCCTTACATTACAACTTTACTATTGCAAGGCTTATAAAGGCCAATTCATTCATATCATAACATTAAGTACAGTTCAAGAAAGATAAGTGGTAAAAGACTATTTGTATGCAGCACATTTATTTGCAGACAGAAGTTGAATTACTGCTAGCCTGTATTTGACAAAGCAATATTGCACTGGAAAAAAAACATAAAGTTAATACCAACCAAACTTCAAATCAAGCAAATTTATTTGAATCAGACAGAAAGTTCATCATCCAAAATGCAACCATTTTCTTTCTGAATTCACACAAATTTATGTGCTTAGATAACAAACAACAACAAAAACCATGAAAATTGTGTCCACCAAGAAGAAAAACAACGAGCAGTTACTAGATGGTAACGTCGTAATATCAATCATTTGAGATGCGACACGATGAAATCAGGCTCTCGTCACATTTTGAGCATATGGACTTATTGGTATCATTGCGAAGATTATTCATTTCCCTCTCTGTGTGTAAAAAAAACTGTTGTTCTACCTTAAGTAGAAGTCAAGATATTGGCAATTAAAGACGATGGGGCTGATCTGCTGAAAATGACCAATCACCTCTGCTAACCCTTATTAGGCTATGCCACTAAATTACAATTTCTGGATTTTAAACTCAATCCATTTCAGCAAATTTAACTCTGAAATGCATTTTTAGACTGGTATAGAGGGTTCTGTGAAGAAAAAACTTGCATTAAAAATTTATACACTGTTGAAAAACACATTATTTCTCTGTCAAATCAGTCTGATGAGTGCCTGATTTCATTGTGTCGCGCCTCATTCATGGATAGAAAAAGTGAAACCAATCTGCATATTAAAATTTTCGTTTTGTGTTGGTCATCAGTTTATGTCATGATGTTAACAAAAACAGTGCATGGGACTTGGAAGCAGTCAGTCAATTTGTACCCATTAGGGACAATATGTTACGCTAATGTGCCACACTATAAAAAGTACTGATTTGATTTCATACCTTTATACTCAATCAAAAGAATGGAAGGCCAAATATTATATCATGTACAATTGAAGAGCAGCAGTAAAGTTTGCATTCAGAAGAATGGATACATGGTACATGGACTCCATAATATGGCAACTAAAAGGTCAAACACTTGTAAAAATCCGGAGTTTCTTGCCTAAGGCTATCATAGTAATATAGTATATAAAAAGTTTTGTCGCCACCGGCTCAATTATATTAGACTTGAATATTTTGTGCAGTTGTATTTGGCATGTCCCTGATAACATATATTACGTAAATCAAAATTCAGGTAACCAAAAATCTCACCACGGCTGACAAAAAATAAAAAAAGCTGTGTTGTCTTCTAGTGCAAATTCACTGTAAATCTCAACAACACTCAGCAAACACTAATACTGGCCATATCAATTACAGAATGTAAAGCAATTATGTTGCTCATACAATTTTCAAGTAAGGGCAATGTATAACACAGACAGCCATACATAAAAGGCAGCTGTTGTCATTGTTTCCACTATATAAGCATGTTTTCTTCAAACCTTTGGATATTATATATGCATTTGTATACAAAGTGTAAATGACAGACAACCACATTTTTGTTCCAAGTCCACAACAAATCAGTATATATATATATATACATCACTGATAAGAAAGCTGCTTTAGTTTTTCACATCCATTTAACTGGCAGCCTATATCTGCAAACTATGGCAAATGCTATCCTCATTACAAGAAAAAGGTTGAAACCACACTTGACAACTTGGCTCTTTGACTTGGTAATGTGATGAAGAAAATTTCCATCCATGTCTCTTATTTGTGCACAAAATCATGCCACTATAACTGCTCACTCAATTCTGTTTACATTGATATACAATTTATAGTGTCGGGAAGCAAGATTCTTTTTTCTTTCTAAGGTCACTCACAGTTACTGTTAGCTTTCTATAAAAGATATAATCTTAATATGAAAGGTGTCTATGGAGACAGGTAAGAAAATATCTAAGTAACTAAAGATTTGGGAATAACAACTTGAAATACTGCAATGTTGTAAAAACGCCTGATGTTTCAAATGACATAATCATCAGCATACTTTGAATTTATGAAAACTGTCTTTCAGAATGTGAAATTAATTTCAGTGATAACAAAAAAAAAGAAAGCATATTTAAACTGAATTACTGCAGGATGATACCATTTGTTGTTGACATGGAAACTCACTGATTAAAATCCGTCATATTTTAGAGTTTGCAGCTACTGGAGTGGTGAAGTTATTTGCAGTCAAGTATGTAATTTCTTAATCTAGGATTCTAAGGATGGTGATGAATTAGTAGTCTCATATTTTCTGAAAATCTTGGTCAAGGGATGACCAAACTCAACAAAAATATCATCTAAACATATGCTTGAATTTTTTTTTTCTTTCAATCTCTTGCAATTTTCAACTTAATAATAACATTTCATGGTACTGGGATTCAAATTACAGCATTTATTCTGACTGTCTGCACAACATTGGCTGGCCATACATTATTCATCAAACACTGTATTCTAGTTCAGATTTTGCATTAGAGTAACATTGTGCATGAACTTGATAACTTCATTTCATGACATACATTCCACATGTCACTTGCGCTGAATATTTGATGGACTGATTGCAATCACTGATTAATAAAATCATTCCACAGTTTGGTCACTAAATCCTTTAGTGAGACAGCTTTGATCACAGTACTCTTTCAGGTAGTCAAAAATGCAAGGCAAAACATGATATAAGCACAATATATTTTATTAAAACTGGCTTAAAGTAAACTTAAAACTGCATGAAAAACAATAAACATTTCCAAAGACTGATAATGACAAGTTCAATGTTCACAAATAGAAAGACTAGCACTTAGGCCATTATCAAGAACTCTGAGTTTTGTCTTCAAGTTGTGTTCTTCTTTCACATGTTGTATGACTGGAGTTTGAATCACCAACTGATGATCGATTGCTTACATGGCCTAAATGTTGAGAAAATTCACTATCAGCAGGTGCAGCAGGTAGTTGTATATCCATCTCCTCATTTTCATTGTCACAGTCACAAATGATGTCCATTTGGTCCGCAGGTACATCTACAGGTGTTCCTTCATCCTCATCGTCAGCATCATCAAACTGATTCGGTTGGGCTGGCACTGGATAATAGAGAAAACGACTTATACTTGGTGCATGATTCACATAAGGCGTCGATCTGTGGATCTGGACATCAACTTCAATTTGCCGTGTCGGATTCCCACACATGTCAAACCTAACCGGAGATGGTATGAATGTGAGAGGTTTCTCCGGTTCTTCATCATCCAGATCTGTCAGAGAAATTGACCCTCAGATTTACATGTGCATTTAGCATACTATGTGCTTCACCACAACAAATAATGAAGAAGATCTTCCAAGTCAAAATGAGGACAAAAGCCAGCAGCGTGAAAAGCAAGCTGGTCAATCACGATTAGTTTAACCGTCACAAAAGTGCTGCTGCCACTTTCAATTTCAACAACATTATGAATTATATTAGAGAAAATAATCAACCCCAAATTAGCACCATAAACTATCTTCTCTTCAGAAGACATAATCAGTTCATTGGAGAGAATGAATGAATAGCTTGTACCTTATCCTGGTAACCAAAACAAACTGTAATAAAACAAGCTGGTCCACAAACTTGCCCAGGAAGATCGTAAATTAAACTAAAAGCAGTGAGTTCAACATCAAAATGTATTCAACTGATTATATTTCATCCCTTCATGAGTAACATTCAATAATATTTAATCCAAATATACTCAAACATACAAATGGGTCTCAGAAAAAAAAAAATATTCTGAACTTTTCAGGGGCCAACCAGTCCTTACATTTAAATCCAAAGGATATCTAATTCGCATTACACAGCATGGTACTACAAGACTGAAAAGAGATTAACAGTACTTTTGATGAGAAACAAGCTCTGCAAGTCTCGAGTCAGAAGTTCGTCTGGTTTTGTATGTCCTCACCAAAAAATTGAAGCACCAGCTGTAAGTGTGAAACATGAACATGTATTTATTGCTCAGATTATTTTTCTTCTTCTTTTGCTGGCATTTGTCTTTCAACACCGCTATGGAAGTTCTCCATCCTCTCAAAAAGCAATTATTCCAATCGCATGTCTCAAACTGACCAAGTAAATTAAAAAAATCTACATTTCAGTTATTTCAAGCACGGACCATTTCAAAATGTTTTGGTCATCTTAGATGCTACCTTTGACGATTGCATCTTTTAGTGAGATAAGGAGTAAGTGAATACAATATAAACAGTGAAATATATCTTCCATGTCTGTCAAATGTATTCAATATTCCCAAAGACTGAAGTTAACCATATTCTTATACAGGATGTAGAGAATTTGTCATACCAAAAATCCCAGACTGACTATGGGATGAATCAGCTTCTTGAGGAATTTGTGACTCCCAATCCTCCTCATCTGTGTCTTCACTGAACTGCTCATCACTGCTGACACTGGAAACTGTCAGATAAAGACAGAAAGAAATCACCATTAATATATATTCTGCACAATTTTTATGGTTCTTTTCGAATACTTCTCAAACATACAGGGTTTTAACTGAGTAAACAAAACTGTGGTATAAATTTTGCTGTCCATACTACAGACCATATTTTGTCAAGTCTTACTGTAAACTATTCTCAAGAAGTCAGCATAACTAAAATTTTGTATCTCAAAAACTGTTTCAAGATTCAGATTTGGCATCTTAATAAAATCAAACTGAGACATGTACAAGGCATGGATAAATCAATGACCGATATCACAAATCCTAAAAGCAGTAGAGGTAAACGAATGCCCTCCTACACTGTATCTTATTCTACAAAACCTGTGAATGTGATCGAGATATAAATAAATAAAAAGAAAGCATTTTTAACTGCATGGACTAGTTATCGCCCTTCATTTATAAGAGAAATTTAGCCATTCAATTACTGGAAAACAGAATTATTTCATAGCTCATAGTCTTCTCAATACTGAGTTCACAGCATGGGAGGCCACGATCTGTCACACCCTGCACTCCACAGTCAGCTGGGCTAGACAAGGCATAACTTCAATGTCAGTGCCAAAGAGTATTGCTAAATAACACTATCATTACATTTGTTGCCTCATATTTCAATCCATATTATTTCCAACTCAAAACTCAGAATTAAAGATTGAAAATGCCAGTTTCCTGCTGTCTCACTACTCTAACTTAAACAGCACAAGCTTATCTGCACTGTTATGGATTGTTCACCTTCCAATAAAAGGTCTCTTTTGTTTAACTTTCCTGAAAAATGTACCCAGTGATGCTTTAGTCCAGTTAAAAAAAGGCATAGAAATACTTTCACTTCAGATGTAACCAAAGATGGGATGAAGACACAGATAGGAGCTTCAGTTACCTGATGAGGGAGAACTTGATTCCCCATATGCACAGGCCCAGACTCTTTCAATATCTGCCCAGTCCAGACTGACATTCCTGACTTTACCACCTATGTCCAACGCTCTGTTTTCATCATTTCTCTGCAACTATGATAAGATAAGCTAGACTTTATGTATTCTCTAAGAGAATTTTTTTTTTCTTCTATACAGTTGATGAGACATAAGATACATGTAACACATCTTCACACTGATGCATGTAACACACCTTCACAGTGACACACGTAACACACCTTCACACTCACATGAGTACAGACTGAAATATCATAAAAATAGCTTCAACACAAGACAGATGCAAGAAAAACTTGACAATCATAGTGAGATCACAATCACATCTTGATGCAAAAACATAAGGACATTTTTTTCATCTTTATCCCTCTACAGACTTATATCGTTTCAGTAAAAATGTTGTGAAGCCAAGTGTAAGAAATTTCATGTCTTGAATACCATCATAATCTGAGGAAATATTCTCCATATCAAAACTTTTCATTTCTAAAAACTGTTATGAACACCAAGACAGTATGAACAAATTCCATGCGCTGTTAAAAAAATATAATAAATATTCAAACATAAAAAAAAATCTTTGGAGAGCAAAATCTTTAACCCATAATGGTTTTTCATCAAGCAACGATAAGGACTTTTGCATTGTGATAATTCCAACCTGCCTACTTCTGCAGACCAGTTTTTTTCTTACTTTATACAGAGATCCCAGTTGTTTGTTGTTTGTTTTTCACTTAAGTCACTGTCTCTACTTTCTTCTTGTTCTAAAGTGTCAATAGTGAAATAACAAAATGAGATATGAATAAGAAGAAAGCATGCAACCTTCCTAAAACATAGAGCAAATGGGAAGAAAAAAAAAATAAAAGACCTGGAAATCCTTAGAAGGAAAGAACGCTGTCTTGCCATACAAGTACAGTGCTCTCCTGATATGTTTCTTATTTTCTAAAGATTGTTCAAAGTGAAGAACAATTTGGTTGAGCTTACTGAATGGTGAGCAGAAAGTCATAATTAACCCTATTCATTCAAGAATACCTTGTCTCACAAATGAGAATGAATGGGTTCAAAACGTAAGTAAGCTAAGAGCATGTTGGCTATTTCAGTTTAGAAAATAATTTCAGAGCACAGATTTTTGATGCGGATCAATGTTCGGTCTGCACAACTGACCATATTATGAGGTCATTCCACAGTTTTAGGACAATATTAAAATTGTTTCAAAAGCTACTCTGGGTCCCAGAGGATTCAACATGTCCTTTCATCTCAGATGTAACTCCTGACTTCGGCATCTTTCTAATAAGAGCTAATGTGAATGGAATATTCTTATTTATTCTATACTATAATACGAGAATGTATATTATAAGAGAACACACGGCCTTCGTGGGAGATTTAAATATAGGTCAAAACCAATACTGTTCTGCGACGTAAAGTGTATGGCAAGCGTGCACACCTCAATGTTGGTATTTTGGATGATTGAATTGAATGTTGCTCAAAGAAAATGCAGTTTGGTGTTTTGAGCACATCATTCTATCGAACAAACATTTGAATCAAACACTCTCTTGGGTTTACTATTCAATTATTATCACTTTTTCAGGCTAACATCAAACGCAGGAAGCTTTTTCCAACTTTGTGTAAGTAGAAACACAGATCTTCATGCAACAATGTTGTGTGCCAAATTTCACATGGACACATTCAGTAGTATTCAAGTTCTTAAGCCTTTTATGGATTTTGTTGCAGATTTACAGTATAGATTCTTATAGAAATATTAGGTCACACTGAGCAGGCTGGTGTCTGCATGGACGTTCAAGGTAATTAAGTTCTAGCATAGAAAGAAAAAGAAAAAAAAATGAATCCAAATAATTTGGACACGGAAGCTACCAGAGGTCGGGCTTTGTGAAGAGTTCTCACACTGCCTATAAAAAAATGCAATGTTATTTCGACAATGTTACCAAAAAATGTGAGAAAGTATTCTGAGTATATAGTGTTACATGTTAAATTGGTAGAAAGCCACCAAACAATTGTACAGATCTTCACATCCATGTAAATGAAATGGACACCATACGTCAGGATAGCATCATCAATCTGACTCTCCCCGCATATAATTTCATCTCAATAAAAAAATAAAGGTGGTTTTAAAAAAATTTAAGAAAAAGAACTCAGGACTGGTGGAAAAGCAGGTACTGAGCCATCCATCCAACCAGAAAATATTGAAAAGTTAAAGAGAAGAAAAACAATGCAGTTAGTTCAATTGACAGAAATGTGCATTAAAATGCAATGCACTGCCGAAAAATCTCCATTCCCACCTGTAAGTCATTTTTGGATATCATAGACTTCTTCATGAGATAACAGACTTGAGTATCTAAGTCACCATAGCAATTCTGAAATAATATATTGTACTTTTGGTTGTTCACTACTTTCAGCATCACAAAACATATCTTTGGTAGATACTGTGCTAGTTTTTCAAAAACAAAGTGTATTATTTGTCTTTGCACAATGTGAATGCACTGCACTTTAGTCAGACATTGAGACTGAAACTTTGAGTAAGCCAGCTCTTTCATAAAGCTTTTCTGATAGGCGAAAACTTAAACAAGAGTCTTCTAAGGAACGGTATAAGAAAAGAGAAGGCAGAGAAAATGAAGACAGAGGGACAAATCATTGAGTGGGTCAGAAGGAGATTATGTCTCTGTCTAGAGACATTCTAGATAACTTTAATGTAGTGCCACTTTGACCTTAACAGTAATGATTAAGTTACTTTGTTGTGGTCACAAAATCAAATAAAGTTACAATAATGAGTTATTTTGTACTCTCATTTGTTAACTTGCAGCAGAGCAGTTTTTGTCCTGCATAAGCTGAAATATGCATGGCTAAATTCTAAACAAGCCTTACATGTTCAAGATAGTGTCCTGTGTTATTGAATATCGAAGTGTAGCTCAGATTCAAAATGTACTTTATTCAACTTGATATATGAGACGCGACACGATGAAATCAGGTGCTCGTCAAACTGAGCCAACCAGAGAAATCACGTTTTTCAACAGTGAATGAATTTTTAAGGCAATTTTTTTTTCTTCCCCAAACCCTTCTATATCAATCTAAAAATGCATTTCAGAGTTCAGTTTACTAAAAAAAAGATCGAGTAAAAAACTAAAAGACCAAAAACTGTAACTTCGTGGCAAGGCCAAACAAGGATTAATAAGGATTTACAAAAGTGATCGGCCATTTTCTCAATAAATTCAGCTGCAGCAAACAGGTCATCCCCATCGTCTTTTAATTGCTAATATCTCAACTTCTACTTAAGGTAGGACAATCATTTTTTGTTCACACGCATAAAGGGAAATGAATAATGTTTACAGTGATGCCTATAACTTCATATGCTCAAAATTTGATGAGAGCCTGATGTCATCATGTCGCATCTCATATACGGATTATTTATAGCCTGATTACAAAAGAAAAATCCCTCTCAGATTAAAAAAAAAACAAGAAATCATAAAAAAAAAACAACGTTCAACAAAAACCAACAAACAAGAAAACTGTCTCCATAATTAAACTTATGGTCAATTTTCAAAGCTCTTTTGCATAAATACAGTGACAGAAAATCTCTCATTACTTCAATAACAATCACTTTTGGAGGAAACTAACTTCATGAAAAAATCTTTTCTAAATTAAAGAAAGGAACAAAGATACTATGTAAACTTGACCAGTAGTATATGCCATGAGACACAAAGAGCAGAACTTACCAAGTAAAGATTTAACTGTCTCAGTTTTACCATTGGGGAGACAATGTCCTTTGGCACATCTCTCAGACGATTCTCTGACACATCAAAGACTTCCAAATTGACTAGTTTCTTCATGGATTTTGGGAGGTCTTTCAGCTACAAGCAAACAAACAGTTTATATAAGCAACTCCTGAACAACTGTGCAGACTGAGAAACATACAGAACTTGTGCAACAACAGTAATTTCTTGTTTGGGGCACATCATGTTACAAACACAAACCCATAAAGCCAACTCCTTTCCTACTCAATGAAACTAGAGGATGTTTGAAAAGTTATGGCACATTTGTTTATATAATTTTTACTTTATTTTGACTAATCTTCACTTCAGCTTCTTTTCAGTATCTCCAGCAGCTTAGATTCAATATATGCAAACCAAAAGTGACTTCTTTGACTTTCCCTATTAATTACACAAAAAACTGCTGTTTGCCCAGGATAGATGGAAATTCACTGCAATCTAACCATGTGATGTTTGGGTATTGTAGCAAATGCTGGCCTGACACCAGTCAAAGGTTACTGTCTGCCAATCTCTCTGTGACCCCATCTCTCAGGGCACTCTTCTCCATCCGGTCTTGTTCAGTAACACTTAATTGATAAAGGTCCAGTAAAATCAATTAAAGTGCTGAGTTTAGTAAAGAGTATTTTAAGAGTAATTCAGGCTTCGATCACAGATCTGTAGTTGTATAGCAATCTAATCCTAAGTGCTCAGTTCTACATGTTAAAGAATAATGGTTAACTTCATGTCCTGTATAGAGATCTAGGCATCCCTTATAACTCTCAAAATCTTAACTTTTCAGGACTCTCCACCGCACTGAAACCCAAGTATATGCAAATGTTGGGTATTGGTTATGAGTCTCTCTTGGATTTTTCATCATACTGACTTTACTGGCTGGGTACAGATAACATTACTCAAACTTGTTGTCCCTCTACAATGAAAAATCAATCCTGCCATAACATCAACTATGACCTTTTTGTGTTTTAATAGTTTCAAAACAGAGGGTGTGGTGTTGGAGGTGCATCTAAAGGCTCGAGGAGTTATCTGATGCTAAGTGATGGTAGTGGAATTTAAATCTGCATCTGCAGCAAACGTTTAGATATTGAAGATGGTGAAGATAAACAGCTTAGTTGTAAAGAACACTGAAAACACTACAGGAAACATTACAGATTTTTGTCCTTCTCTTTTCTACCTGTAACAATTTTCAAACTTCCATCCATCTTTGTGCGTGCAGTGAAGGCAAAACACAGATAAGGATCAGACTTACAGCTTTCCATTGCAGTGAGAACAAATCCAAACAGAAAATTGGCACCAAACTCCTTTCTTCTGCTTACTGTGTGAAATCCACGATAATGTTCTTAGTCTCACGACATTGTGTCTCTTGTTTCTGCCGCACCCTTGAAACTATTTCTTTTCCTGTCTCAACCTGATGTTTCCTTATTCCAATTCTTTTTTTTTCTTACTCTAACATACAGGTACTGGAGTGCTACTACACATACCCTAGACTGGCATGCAATAGGCATTCTCAAAGAGAAACAGAGATTTCCTCTGAATTTCTACAAAAGTCTGACTTGATGAACTTTATTGTTTTGATGAAGGTTACAGTAAGGTCTTTACTATGGAAAATGTAACCTCCTATATTATTTTCAAAAGTATGCAGTTATTATAAATCAGTACCTGATTACAGTCCAGATAGAGCTCTCTGAGGGATTCCAACTTGCCAAAATCATCTGGGAGATGCCTGAGGCAATTCTTTGACAGCTGTAGTCTTTCTAGGGCTGTGAGACTGGTAATTGAGGCTGGCAAAGTGCTGATGTTATTGGAACCTGAAAAATGCATTTGAAAATTTGTGAAAAAGAGGAACAAAAATGATAGTAAAATTAATCACAATTGTCCTTAGATATAATTACAATCTTGCAGCTGAACTTTTAGTCATATTCCCTTGATAAATGCCAAACATTTTAAATAGACATAACTATAATAGTGATAATGACTTTAGTATACAAGCTTTCAGTTGAACTTTTATGTAGTGAAAACAGATACAACAGCTTGACATGTAGGATGAATACAAAAAATGTGATCATAAAACTTCTTTACGTGTGAACTGAAACAATCATGGAAACTACTGTTATGCTTTTCAACCTGGTAACAAAAATATCAAAAATAACGGATGATGTGCAAAATTTTGCTACACTGCACTTTCCTCTGAGTAACTCACCCAGATACAGAGCTTTCAAATTCCCAAGGTTTCCAATGTCATCCGGCACTGTGTTCAGCCGATTTTCTTCTGCATGCAATTCTGTGAGTGACTGAAGATTTGAGAAACTTGCTGGCAGCTGAGTAAGCCAGTTTCCATAACGCAATTTTGGAACTTTGATATTCAAACAGTCTTGAGGCATCCCGAGCAACAAGGTTTCCAGCCCGGTCAAATGGCAAAATGATTGCGGGAGCTCTTCAATGGCATTTCCACTGAAATCCAATCGTCTCAAATGGGGAGATTTGCTTCCGAAGCCCTCTGGAAAAGGCGCACCTGATAAATCATTGTTTATCATCCGTATCTCAACAATACGTTCCAAATCCTTGAACCACGTTGGACATTTAGTAAAAAAATTAAAATCTAAAAAGAGTTTTTCTAAAATTGTTGAGGATGCGAATCTATCACCCAAACTTGACAATCTGTTTTCTGAAAAGTCAATCCATTTCAAATTTGTGAGCATACCAAGTGACTGTGAAATATGTGTCAATCTATTGCTACTCAAGTCTACAACTTCCAGGCTTTTCAAGAAAATTAATGTTAGCGGAAGCTGTTCTATCTGATTATTATTGGCCTTCAAAACTTTCAATTTCTGCAACAAGGCAAATGTTGCTGGTAAATGTCTAAGTTTGTTGTTATCCACTATAAGCTCCTCCAGTGAAACATTTTGTCCAACTTCATAGTGGATTTCCTTTAACAAATTGTGCGTAGCTTTCAATGTGCGAAGTGCTGTTAGTCTACCCAAAGATTCTGGAAGTGAAAGAAGCTGGTTGTCACACACACTGAGTTCCTGCAAATGAGTCAATTCTCCAAAATCCTCTGGCAGAGATGTAAGTTCATTGCTATCAATTCTGAGAATCTCCAGTTGAGGCAACTGTTTGCCGAGGTCTGGTGGTAACTTTGGGATTCTGTTGTTGTTTAAACAAAGGTGCACTAAGCTGGCTCCGTCAATCACATGAGATGAAGGAAATGTGACAAGATCCTGTGACTGGAGGTCCAGTGAGGGCCTTTGGTTTTCGTACTTCGAGTGGTGATTTTCCTCTTGTGCCTTCTCATGCTCTCTGTCTCCACTACTACATGGTGAAATGACTTGAGGGCCATTTTCAGGGTGTCCCATTACAAATCTGTCAAGCATGACAGTAAAGAAATGCTATGAGATCAAATGATACAAAAAGCATGTTATTTCTTCAGGAAAACATAAACTACTGGACTGCATTCACTTGCAACAGCCGTGATAGCATAAAAATTAAAAATTATGTTGCACAAATAGCAGCTAAAATTATATAAAAAATACTTCAGATGAATTCTTGCAAAATGCATGAATATTTCATATAATAAATTAAGAATGATGTCAATCATGAAAAAAATGTTCATTGCTATTTCGCTTTACCAAAAGTTGCATGTAAAGATCATTCTATATTACATACACAGATAAAATTTTAAAAGCATATTAAAAATTTGTAATTTTAGTAATATATCTACCTAGTGTAGCGTTAAGTTAGAAAACAACATAAGTTCGATTAAGGGGGGGGGGGGGGGGGGATGGGGTTTTGGAGCCCACTGGAAGGGGATGATTTTAATCATTACCATCGGTTTTGGCATGCTCAAATTAGAGGAAAACAATAAAAAAAAATTTGAAATCACTCACAGTTGCCAGCCACCATCTTGGATTTTGCTACCCAATACTGCGTAACTTTATCTTCGATAGACTGAACTTTTCCAACCGATTTGCTTGCAATTTTGCACACATTTACCATTCAATGTCTAACTTTTCTCACACCAGATTTATTATAAAGTGCTTAGTTTTTTTTTTGTACAATTTTTTAAAATTAAAAGGTCACAAACTTTTTGAAAATTTGACCCCAAAATCTCAAATTTCTCAAAAACAAAATGATATCAAAATCCGTCGTGACAAAATTTACATATTTGTTTTGTTCTGTATTCATGCCAAATTTCATGATAATCGGTCCAGAAGTAAGAAAGAAGACAGAAGAAGATAGCACATTTGTGCTGAAAAACATTTTGAGAAAAATGCATTTAATGTATTCTCAACAAGAAAAATACTCAAAAGAAGTTTTTATATCGGGATTTCAAACCATACACATAATTGTTTCACGTTGTACAGTTCTCTCAGTGATTTCTATGACTTATTTTGCCTTTTACTGGGCATCTGCTCATTTTTTTTTTTTAAATCTCTTTTTGCTCCCTTCCTTATCACTAACGGCCTGCCGTGGAGCAGTTTCAGGGTCCTGAGAAGTCTATGGCCGCCATGTGTTCTTTGGTCAGAAATAAAAGTGTCTTGATCCTTGATGTGACAAATAGTGCACTACTGTACTCTAAAACAGCAGAAATGGGCCAAATTATGTTCTCATTAGGCCATGGGAACTTCATTTTAGAGGTTCTGCTGAAAATTTTTGCTGATTTTTAGTGTGGTCAGCGTCTCCAGTGGTCAGTCTGTGTCCATTTCAGGCACTGAAGCTCCTGATATAGATGGCGGAGATCATAATTAAAGTGTTTTCTCCACCATTTGCCCTACAAAGCGAAATATTGATCTATCATTTAATATCAAGCCCCAACTGAGCCAGGAACTGCATATTAGAGGTATTGATCAACCATTGAATGGCCACCCTTTCAAGGCCTTAGAATGGACATATCATCTTAAATACAATTTTTATATTCACAAAAGGCGCAACTTTCAACAGCAAACAAAAGCCCAAAAACGAATTTTTTTAGCAAAAACCCAATTTCAGGACCCCCCCCGCTCCCCCATCTTAAGTGTATTTTGGTGTTGTCAGTGCACTTGTGAATGAGCATATTTGCCAAAATGTAGGGAAAATCTTGTGTCATTTTCTACATCTAAAATCTGGGACAAAATAAAAAAACAGTTTTCATCATTTTCACTACATTTTCAGTTTATTCTGTATGATGTGTTGGTCTCTAAATCTTGTAAATTCAGACTTACTGTGCAAAATTTCATGTTTTTCAAGGAAAAACGATGGTCATTCCAGACTTAATGTGTCTAAGATTAAACCAACTCAAATAAATATGGCTTTTAAATCACAATTTTTTTTTTTTAAGAGACATTGACTGAGAATACATCGAATTTCATGAAATAATTATGGGATTGGTTTTGTAACGTTTCAAGCATTTTTTGATGTAAATGAAGTATTTAAGCTGCACAGACTTCTCCATTTGCTGTGTCATCATTTGCACCGTACAATAAAAAATCAGTTTTATCATATTTATAACCACCATGACCAGAAGACTTGCAACTCTAAAGACCTCGGTAGTCTTCTCACTACAAAAAAATGAAAAATGAAATGTGCTCAGTGCTTCCATCAATTTCATCAGTATCTATTATTCTATTATCAGTGACAACTTATCATTTTGTGATGTACAAGACACTGGTGCTCATTCCTAAGTTTTAAACGATGTGGTTTCTTTTTCATCATTTGTGCTATGTAAAAGTCATCTGTTTTTTAAAATGCCCTATACTAGTCATTTTTCAAAGCATTCTACAGCGCATTTTCTACTGCAAAGCAAATAAATCCAGGATTTGTGAACATTATTTTACATTTTAGCATGCGGACACACTACAGTGTTTCAATTCCCAGGTATAGGGCGAAATGTCACAATGTTTATAATATCATGTTTGTGGCTTCAGAGACTTTGGCTTTGGGTTACGGCCTCTTAATGTTTTTCATCTTCCTGCGGGTGATTATCTCGGCGTATTTGGTCTGTAGTGTGGTCCCTAAATACCCATGACAGAAGTATTTGTAATCTCGATCTGGAAAATTGCACATATCAATTACTGCCTTCCAATCATGGTTGCAAATGCTAATTTGTCTATAAGCACCGCATTGGCTCGCATATGCAAGTAAGGACACGGCTTTAGACCACGTTGTTCGTGGGGGTGCAGCGGGGCAAAGCCTCTTGGCAAGTTAGGTACTGTCTAAACATTCTATAGGATAAAACCGGTTTTTTAAGCACAGATCTACTTTTAATTGACTGCAATCAGTGACAGTCAGTAGTGCAACAATCATTTATGCCCGATCCCGTTACATGACCCTCTTTTGTTGTAGAGATAAGCCGGGACCACCCTACGGAACGTGCGCCTCAGCTTTGTTCTTAAATGCTATCGAGAACTGGTAAACAGTACATCTGGATCTAGTGTCTAGCTAAACCATAACTTAAAATTAAAGTGATTAAAGATTAGACATATATCCAAACATTTGACAGCCTCTCTCTAACTAACAATATCAAATTATTAACTTAAATTGCACCTTCAGTCAACAGAAACAATGAACTGGATCACTGTCATTGATCTAAGATTCCTCGTTCACTCCCAGTTTCGAAAACGGTGATGTAAACAAAGCGGTAATCATGTAGCCAGGTTTCTGTCGATTTGGGACCATTTACATATGTTTGAAGTTTGAAAAATATGTCAGATTGGAAAGTAAGTAAATGTAGCTGTCTAAAAAATTATTATTTACAGAATACCTTGAAAAAGAATGTTTGAAATTGTCTGAGGATCCAAATGCTGAGTAGGCGAGGAGAAAAGAATCGATGTGCTACAATTCGGCTAAGGCCATGGCACTCGTGACATGTACTCACTTTTCAGCAAGTGAGTTACAAAGAGATTTATCAGTTGTGTCACTGTCAATAAAAATTTCGATGATTGGGCTTGGAGGCGGTTGGTTAGATCTATCTCGCTAATTAGACTTGGGCTTATTCATAGACAAATTAGTATAACTAGGTCCTGGGCGCTCTTTTTAGCCGTAGCTGCCACTTCCCGATTTGAACTATGTGAGCGTCGCTCATCTATGGAACCCGACCGGACTCTGGAAAGAAGCGCATAAAGCAAAAAACAAAACAAAACAAAAACAAACAAACAAACAAAAAAAAAACAACACTAAAAAACAGTAGGTTGGTGAGAAATTCAGGACTAAAACTTTTTGCTGTGTGTGGCAAATTTGATAAATTTAAAGCCTATCGAAGCTAGATGACCTCTAACTAGTAATAATAATGTTAATCATTAAACTACGGGGAAAGTAAACAAATAAATGATACCATTTGATACGAAAAGAGGACTAAACGAAAGCCTACTGAACTTTAGCAGATGTTAGGCCATTTCAGGCAAATCAGTGAATCATCCGAAAGAAGAACGGCAAGGTAGTAAGAAAAACCATGATGACTTTTAAAACAAAAGAGGTAAAGAAGAGATATAAAAAAAAATGTCAAATTATTTGAGTTGTACATGAGTGAGTAAAAAACAAATGAGGTGTCACTGTAAATACACATAAGCTTACAAAGAAAGGAAACAAAATGCACATGAAACAGTTCAATACAAACAAGATCCCATTTTCTTTTGGTGTTAGATGTGGTAGATGTAAATGCGTGCGTGCACATTAATGTAATCTTTAAATTTTAAAAAATGCAAAGAGATGGCAAAAGACTTAAAGCATCCATTATTGTTCACTTTTCTTCCCTCTCACTTTCTTGCCTCCATTTTTTCCCCCTGATTTACTGAATAACGTCAGGCCTAGTGTGTGGTAAATTTCAGTAGGCTTTCTTTTAGTCCCCTAGTCGTATCAACTGTTATCATTTAATTGCATGCATTTATTTATATTGTATTTGTTTTGTTTTCCTCCGTAATTAAATCATTAACACTACTCGCTGAAATCATTACATTTGGAGGGCATCTTGGTTCATAAGGCTTTAAATTTATTGTCTGTTATTCATAGCGAAGAGTTTTAATAGGGTGTGAAAAAGAGGAGGAGAAAATATGCGGTCGATCTCTGATTACATAGTCTGAGGGAGGGTTTAGTCCAGTTTTATAAGTCAGTTTGAGAGTTATAGTTAACCTACGGTCGTGCTGTCGAGTGATGAGAGGGGCCTAATGCGAAGAGATGAAATGCCGTGCAAGTCAGGATTGGTTACATCGATTCAAGCGTTATTTTATCCTTTGATTTAATAAGGGCAGGAATAGGAAACAAAGATGGACTCATCAGACAGTGAATATAGATGAGTCGATGTGGATTCATCCATTAGTTTTTGTTTGTTTGTTTGTTTGTTTGTTTTTTGTAGTGATGTAAAGAAGAGCCGGAATCTGTTCCATGAAAAAGAATCGACTCATCCGAAGTTCGACTCATCAAGGTTCGACTCATGTGAAGTCGACTGATATCTGTCTAGGACACCTTGGTCTTGTCTCGCAAGCGGGCAAGTTAAACAGCTTTCCATCTGAGCGTGTGTTCAGGTAGATTCCATTTTGTGAGGAGCAGAAGATGTACTTTAGAAGAATAGAGAAAAATACATGTATGCCAAAAAGTGTCGGCGACAGCACACAGTTCTGTTTTACACCGCTTGTGATGGAGAAGGGTTCTGGGCGAGACCTGTCGTACGTAAATGTGCTCTTTATGCTCTCATGGAAGAAAAACACCATTCTGCTTAGCAACAGAAAACAAGATCTAGGTATCCCTCAAGGATTATCGTTCCAAGACAACATGTTAGTCCACATTCAATGGGTCCCAAGTCACTGCGGACTGCCCAGGAACGAAATGACTAATTGGCTTGCTAATGAAAAAAGTCAGAAGGATCATAATGAGGTCGAAATGTCCTTTCATAGAGCAAAAGCTATTGTAAAATGTTTCATAGTGAGGAATGAATGGATCGAGAATTTGGAGCACTACAGCTGTCCAGCCGGTGTTCGTCCTCGTCAACACGGGGAAATGACCTTGGTCTAAATCGTCGATAGATAATATATATAT